>PVJS01058633.1:0-11724 GCA_004027185.1 Glis glis | reverse complement strand
CATTTATTGGTCATCTGTATTTCTTTTCTGTGAAGTGTTTATTTAGTTCATTTGCCCATTTTTTGATTGAATTATTTGTTTTTTAGTGGTGATTTTTTAAAGTTCTCTGTATATTCTTTTTTTTTTTTTTTGAGGTACTGGGGATTGAACCCAGGGGCGTTCTACCTCCGAGCTACACCCCAGCCCTACTTTTTTATACTTTATTTTGAAACTGGGTCTCACGAAGTTGCAGAGAGCCTCACTAAGTAGCTGAGGCTGGCTGCGAACCCGGATCCTCCGATCTCTGCCTTCCAAGTACTGGGATTACAAGCGTGCGCCACCACACCCGGCCTCTCTGTATATTCTAGATATTAGTCCTCTATCAGAGGAGTAACTGGCAAAAATCTTCTCCCATTCTGTCCGCTCTATGTTGAGGTTCTTGATAGTTTCCTTTGCTGCACAAAAGTGCTTCAGTTTAATGCAGTCCCACATATTGATCCTCATTTTAATTTCCTGTCCCTTTGGGGTCTTGTTGAGAAAGTCTTTACCTGTGCCTGTGTGTTGAAGTGTTGGACCTATGCCCTCTTCAAGTAGCTGCAAGGTCTCTGGTCAGATTTTTAGGTCTTTGGTCCATCTTGAATTGACTCTTGTACAAGGTGAGAAAGTGGGGTTTAATTCTATTTTTCTGCATATGTTTACCCAGTTTTGCCAGCACCATTTGTTGAAGAGGCCATCTTTTTCCAGTGGACATTTTTTGTTCCTTTGTCAAAAATCAATTGACTATTGGTGTGTGGATTTGTTTCTGAGTCTTCTTTTCTGCTCCATTGGTCTATGTGTCTGCTTTTGTGCCAATACCATGCTGTTTTTATTACTATGGCTTTGTAGTATAGTTTGAAGTCAGGTATTGTGATGCCTTCTGCATGGTTCTTGTTGCTGAGAACTACTTTGGCTATTTTTTTTGTTTCAAATGAATTTAAGGACTGAGTTTCCTATGTCAGTGAAGAATGACTTTGGTAATTTAATGGGTATTGCATTGAATCTGTAGAGCACTTTTGGAAGAATGGCCATTTTGATGATATTTATTCTGCCTACCCAAGAGCATGGGAGATCTTTGCATCTTCTAAGATCTTCTTCAATTTCTTTTTTCAATGTTTTATAGTTTTCCTTGTAGAGGTCTTTTACCTCCTTCGTTAGGTTTATTCCCAAGTATTTTATTGTTTTGTGGTATATCATGAGTGGAAATGTCTTCTGGATTTCTTTTTCAGTGGATTTATGGTTGGCATACAGAAAAGCTTCTGAGTTTTTAAGATTGATTTTGTATCCAGATACTTTGCTGAGTTTGTTGATGATCAGTTCTATGAGCCTTTTAGTTGAGTTTGTTGGATCTTCTAAGTATAATATCATGCATCTGCAAATAGAGATCGTTTCAGTTCCTCTTTTCCTATTTGTACTCCTTTTATTTCCTTCTCTTGCCTTATTCCTCTGGCTAGAGTCTCAAGTACTATATTGAAAAAGGAGTGGTGACAGCAGACATCCTTGTCTTGTTCCTATTTTTAAGAGGAACTCTTGAAGTTTTTCCCTATTCAGTATGATGTTGGCTGTGGGCCTATTGTATATTGCCTTTATGATGTTGAGGTATGTTCCTTCTATTCCAATTCTCTGCAGTGTTCTTATTATGAATAGGTGTTGGATTTTGTCAAATGCTTTTTCAGCATCAGTTGAAATCATCATGTGATTTTTGTCTTTAGTTCTGCTTATGTGGTGGATTACATGGGTTGTTTTTCTTATGTTGAACCAGCCTTGCATCCCTGGGATGAACCCGACTTGGTCATGATGTATGATTTTCGTGATGTGGTTTTGAATGTATGTTGCTAGTATTGTGTTTAGAAGTTTTGCATCTAAGTT
Source organism: Glis glis (assembly GCA_004027185.1). Lineage (NCBI taxonomy): Eukaryota > Metazoa > Chordata > Mammalia > Rodentia > Gliridae > Glis > Glis glis. The sequence continues at coordinate 9,840 of PVJS01058633.1, read as the reverse complement.
CATCAGTGATATAGGTCTGTAGTTTTCTTTTCCTGAGCTGTCTTTGGTATTAATGTGATCTTGGCTTCATAGAATTTATTTGTGAGGGTCCCGTTTCTTTCTATTTCATGGAATAGATTGAGGAGTATTAGAATTAGTTCTTATATAAAGGTTTTATAAAATTCACCTGGGAAACCATCTGGACCTGGGCTTTTCTTTGATGGTAGGCTTCTTATTGCTGCTTCAATCTCTTCAATTGCTATTGGTCGATCTAAATTTTCTATATCTTCTTGATTCAACTTAGGAAGGTTGTATGTGTCTAGAAATTTGTCAGTTTCTTCTAGGTTTTCCATTTTGTTGGAGTATAGTTTTTCAAAGTAGTTTCTAATAATCCTCTGGATTTCCATGCTGTTGGTGTTAATATCACCTTTTTCATCTCTTTTAGTAATTTGGGTTGATTCTCTCTTTCTTTTGGTTAGGTTGGCTAGTGGTTTGTCTATCTTGTTTATTTTTTCAAGGAACCAGCTTTTGGTTTTGTTGATTTTTTGTATTTTTTTTTATTCTCTACTTCATTGATTTCTGCTCTGATTTTAATAATTTCCTGTCTTCTACTGACTTTGGGGTTAGACTGTTCCTGTTTTTCAAGGGCTTTGAGGTGTGTCATTAGGTTATTTATTTGGTGATTTTCTGTTCTTCTTATGTGGGCACTCAGTGCTATGAAATTTCCTCTTAATACTGCCTTCAGGGTGTCCCAGAGATTTTGATATGTTCTGTCTCTGTTTTCATTTGTTTCTAGGAATTTCTCAATTTCTCCCCTTATTTCTTTTCTGACCCATTCCTCATTCAGCAGTGTGGTATTCAGTCTCCACGTGTTTATGAGGTTTCTCTGGGTCTTCTTATAGTTGATTTCTAGTTTCATTCCATTATGGTCTGAAAAGATGCAGGGGATTATGTCACATTTTTTTGAACTTGCTAGTACTCACTTTGTGGCCTAGGATATGGTCCATTTTAGAGAAGGTTCCATGAGCAGCTGAAAAAAAAATGTGAATTCAGCTGTAGTTGGGTGGAATATTCTGTACCTGTCTACTAGGTCCATTTGGTTTATGGTGTTCCTTAAGTCTGAGGCATCTTTACTGACCTTTTGTCTTGAAGATCGATCTAGTGGTGTGAGAGGTGTGTTGAAGTCTCCCAATATTATTGTATTTGGATCTATGTGTGATTTAATGTCACGAAGAATTTCTTTTATGAAAGTGGTTGCACCTATGTTTGGGGCATAAATGTTGACTATTGTTATATCCTCTTGCTGGATTGTTCCTTTTACCAGTAAGAAATGACCTTCTTTGTCTCTTCTGATAAGTTTAGGTTTGAATTCTAATTTGTCTGATATCATAATTGCTACTCCTGCTTGTTTTCGAGTTCGTTAGTGTGGATTGCCTTGCTCCACCCCTTCACCTTTAGTTTGTGCGTATCTTTACTTGTAAGGTGTGTTTCTTGCAGGCAGCATATAGATGGATTGTGATTATTAATCCATTTTGCCACGTTATGTCTTTTGATGGGGGAGTTGAGGCCATTTATATTCAGCGTGATTATTGAGAGATGGGTTTTCATTCCTAACATTTTGAGTTTCAATTTCTGTTTGAGGTAGTGTTTGTTCTTTGCCTAGTTGTTTGTTTGATGGAAATCACTGTTTCTCTGGTTCTGGCATTTCCTTATTATTTCTTCTTTGTAATTAATCTCTTTGAGTATTTTCTCTAGTGCTGGTTTGGAAGGCATAAAATCTTTCAGCTTCTGTTTGTCATGGAAAGTTATTATTTCCCCGTCAAATTTGATAGATATCTTTGCTGGGTAGATAATTCTTGGCTGGAAGTTGTTTTCTTCCAGAGTTTGGAATATGTCGCTCCAGGCCCTCCTGGCTTTCATGACTTGGTTTGGAAGGTTGGGAGTGATTCTTATTGGTTTGCCTCTGAATGTTACTTGCTCTTTTACTCTCGCTGCCTTTAAGATTCTCTCCTTGGCCTCTGCATTAATAAGTTTGATTATTATGTGGCGTGGTGAACCTCTTCTCTGATGTTGTCTATTAGGGTTTCTATAAGTTTCCTGTACCTGTGTGTTGACCTCTCTTTCTATGTTTGGAAAAATTTCTTATATTACTTCTCTGAATAGATTATTGATTCCTTTGGTTTCAGCTTCTATTCCCTCTTCTATGCCTATTATTCTTAGGTTTGCTCTTTTAAGACTGGCTGAGATCTTTTCAATGTCCAATTCATGCTGTCGAATTATTTTTCTAATTTATATATTATGTGTTCATTTTTGGAGAGGTCATCTTCTAAGAATGAGATTCTGTTTTCCATGTAGTTTAGTCTATTGTTGATGGTCTGTATTGATGCCTTCATTTCAATTATTGCATCCTTCACTTCCTTCAGAGCTTCTTTTTGATTCCTGTTCAGGGTGTCGGATTCTTTGTTTATTTGCTCCTTCATTTCTTTCAGGCTCTCTCTGAATTCTTTTTGGAAATCCTGTATCATTTCTACTATTAAAGTTCTGAATTATCCTTCTGGCAATCTTTGTACTTCTGTGTTGGCGGGTTCTGTTGTTGTGGGATTGTGGGGACTCATTGTTTCTTTGCTATTCTTTCTTTTCATGATTTCAGGTTTCTTATGTTTATACCTTTGTTTCTTTTGGTAGCTCTCTCTCTCTCACTCTGTAGGTTTCCTATATCTAATCTCTCTTCCTTTATAGTTTCTTATTCTGGGGGTAGATAATTGCTACTAGGTGAGCCTTAAAGGTGAATAGCCTTTACTGAATGGTTATTCTCACTTTGCAGGCCCAATTCTTGGTCTCCTTCAGTTTTTGGGACTCTTGCCTGGTGCCTCTCACTACCTGTGCAGGTGACCAGTGCCACTATTGCCCCTCTCACTGCAAGCATGGGTCTCCGCGTTCTCCACTTGGGTTGTCCCTATGTCTCTCTCTGTCTACACCTATGGCAGGTGTCACCAGCAGGAGACCCGGGCTTGTTTCTCTCTTTGCCTACAGAGAAGCGGCGGATGTCGCTTTGACCCGATTCTGTGCAAACACAGAACTCCATGTTTTCTGCAGAGAGGGCTGGTTTGTTCCAATTTTCCCCAGGTACCACAATTGTATGTCCTGCGGCGATCCCCGGGGACTCTATAAGGGTGCTGTGACCCACAGGCTGCAAGTCTGCCCCACCCAAATGTCGCCAGGGACTGTCTGCTTATCCACGTGTCTACCGTGTCCCACAGCAGACCCCACTCCCACCTCCGCCGGGGCAATCCACACAGTCTCAGACCCTGAGAGTGCCTGTGGCTGCGCTGGGTGGTCTCCCCCTGGGTGCGGCTCATTGACTAAGTCAACTTACGTTGACTTAGGTCTCATTGAGCACTGCTCTTAATCTCTGGGATGGGAGGTGGGCTGAGCCACTGCCACAGGTTCTGGTCAGGCCTCCAGGCACTGGGGACTCTACTGAGCATGGATCGAATTGCTGTTTGCTTTTGTCGCTGATGCTCTGTAGTTGCTGGTTTTATAACAGGTCCCTGACTTCTTTGTTGGTGCCCTGCAGAAGCCGCAATGCTGGTAGCCACCGGCACAGTCTGACCAAGATGGCGCCGCTCTATGTAAGCACTTTCTACATTGTGAATGTTATCAGTTTTAGGATTGCCCTGTTTCCATTGACTGATACGGTGGTCATTCACTTATTCAACAATATTTACTAAGTGGTTATTATGTGTCAACTACTCCTTTAACTACTGGAGATATCATAATGAATAAAACTTTATATTCATATAGATCAAATATTATTAATAGATATGTAAATAAATAAAATGTTAAATACAGAATAAAAATGAAGCATTAAAGAAAAGCTTGTTGTAGTGGTGCATGCCTGTAATCCCATCTATTCGGGAGGCTGAGGCAGGAGGCTTACAAGTTCCAGGCTAGCCTGGGCCATTTAGTGAGACCCTGTCTCGAAATGAAATTTAAAAAGGGCTTGGGATGTAGCTCTGTAGTAAAGTGCCCCAGGTTCAATCCCCAGTACCCAAGCAGGAGGCTTACAAGTTCCAGGCTAGCCTGGGCCATTTAGTGAGACCCTGTCTCAAAATGAAATTTAAAAAGGGCTTGGGATGTAGCTCTGTAGTAAAGTGCCCCAGGTTCAATTCCCAGTACCCAAACAAACAACAACAGCAAAAGAACTTCATATAGCCGGGCGTGGTGGTGCACGCTTGTAATCCCAGTACTTTGGGAGGCGGAGACCGGAGGATCCGGGTTTGCGGCCAGCCTCAGCTCTCTCTCTCTCTCTCTCTCTCTCTCTCTCTCCCTGTCTCTCTCTCTCTCTCTCTCTCTCTCTCTCTACCTAGTGAGGCCCTCCGGTTTAAAAATAAAGTATTAAAAAAATAGGGCCGGTACTGCAAAAAAAAAAAAAAGAACTTCATATAGTGGTAAGTTCTGTGAAGAGAAAAAATTCTGGATATTTAGTTAGAGTGTGGGGTGGGTTGTGAGCAGGGGAGGAGAGACACTTTACACAGGTTGTCAGGAACAGTCAGCCTGAACGACTGGCATAAAAACTGAGAAGTGAGTTCAGAAGTCAGCCATAAATTCCAGGTGGAGGAGACAGGCAGCATGAAGATCCCATGACAGGAGCAAGCTTGGTACATTCAGTTCATGACAAGGAGACCAGGTCATGAAGGAAGCAAAGCTCATTAGGATTTGTAATATTTCTACGTGTATGTATGGTGCTGGGGATGAACCCAGGGGCATTCTGTCTCTAGGCTACACCCCAGCCCTGTTTTATTTTGCATTTTGAAACAGGGTCTTCCTAAGTTACCTTGAGTTGGCCTCAAACCTGAGAATGGCAAAGGAATGAAGATAAGAAACACTAAAATCTCTTTACTTATAAATTTTCCTTTTTTTCCTTTTCCCATGAATCCCTTCAAGCTAAAGAGACAGGAGGAAACATTTTAAAGAACAGGATTTTCTTGATGGTTTTACTACTGTCTCCTCTTGTCCTAAGAATACTCTGCCTGTGAGCACCTATTCAGCACTATCCTCTCCAATATTTATTTCCTTCTTGACAAAATTTACAAAGAAGATGGAGATTATTTCTTTTATGACTTCTCAGAAGAATTGAAAATGTTGAAGAAGTACATATTAGAGTAATTACATATTTTGAAGTCAGTTCTTCCTTTAGTATAATAGATTCAAGTCATTGTGTTCCACCAGGTACATGCCCCTTACCCTTTGAGTTTAGACAGGTAACTTAACCTCTCTTGAACTTCAGTTTTTTCTTCTGTAAGGTACGAGGATCTGTTTTTCTGATATGATTGTGTGAGATCAGGCACATGAAGTGTTTAGCACAGTGCAGGGCACACAGAAGAGTGTTTATTGGAGCACTCACTGTTATGTTATCATGAAGGTCTTCATTCTTCCTAGTCACCTCCTAGTAAACTTTTACTGCTCACTTTTTAAAGCAGCCCCAATAAACTTTTATGCTGTCTCTCCCTCCCAGCTCATGCCCCTGATCAAATATATTTTCCCCAGTGCCCAGCTCAAAGACACTGTATATTTATGAGACCATCTTTTGGTAACAGAAATGCCAGGAGTCAGTTGTATTAAAAACCTAGTATTAATCAAGCTCTGTCAAGCTCCTGACAAAGCCTATACTGTGGAGCTCGATGAGGATTCCAGAGCATAGGTGAAAACATGTAAGTATGTAGCCCTTGATCTCCTGAGCTGCATTTGGCAAATCTCCAGTCATTCATTTCTATCTAATTAATGGCATTCCTGGCATACGGGGATCATATAGCACAGAACGTGTCTACACGCTGCCTACGAAAGTACTCTTTGTTCTCTACCTGCAAAAAAAAAATAAACGGGGGACAGCCTCTGCTTTTCATTTCTTTGTTGTGTCATTTTGAATATAATTGTTTTGCCTACCTCTTTCTCCCCCTCCCCATCTTTTTCCCTTCCTTCCTCCTTCTCCTCTTCTTCCCCTCCCTCTTCCTCCTCCTCCTCCTCCTCCTCCTCCTCCTCCTCCTCTTCCTTCTTCTCTCTCTCTCTCTCTCTCTCTCTCTCTCTCTCTCCCCCCTCCCTCCCTCCCTCCCTCCTTCCCTTCTCTAGCAAAAAAAGGAGGGAAGCACTTTGGGGGTTGACCCGAGAGGAAGAAACTAACATCATTACCTGAACAGATTCTAGAAGTTCTCTTGAAATTTGAAAATGGCTTGCCTCCATAAGGCTGACACTACCACTGTCCTCTGAGGAGACCATGACCATCCATCCCCACCACCACATTTCAGCTTCTGCCATTTTCCTTGCCTAGAATGTTCCTTTCCTCTTCTCTTCTTCAACACTGATTTCATCTCTTCCACAAAACTTTATTAACTGTCTGTATCTATTTTGTGCTGCTATAAGAATGCCACAGACCAGATTATTTAAAAATAATAGGTTTATTTGGCTCATGGTTCAGGAAGCTGGGAAGTCCACGATTGAAGGGCTCCATGTTGAGGGCCTTCCTGCTGTGCCATCCTGTGGTACAAGGGCAAGAGAAGGTAAGGAAAAGGCAGGCGGAGAGGGAGAGGAAAGGGAGTTGAATTCATCCTGTTATCAGGAACCCACTCCTGTGGTAACTAACCCACTCCCCGGATAGCAGTATTAATCCATTGCCCCTAAGAAGTAACCTCATCACCTCTTAAAGGCCTGTCTCACCAGGTGTGGTGTACCTCTTAAAGGCGCTAGCTCACCAGGTGTGGTGTCGCACACCTGTAATCCCAGTGTTTAGGAAGCTGAGACAGGAGGACCGCAGGTTCAAGGCCAGCCTCAGCAAATTAGCAAGGCCCTCAGCAACTTAGTGAAACCCTGTTTCAAACTAGAAAATAAAATAGGGCTGGGGGTGTAGCTCAGGAATAGAATGCTCCCGGGTTCAATCCCCAGTAACACACACACACACACACACGCATACGCACATGCACACGCACATGCACACGCACACACACACACACACCTCTCAACACTGCTATATTGGGATTGAGTTTCCAGCATATGAACTTTGGGGTACATGTTCAAACCACAGCACTAACTCTGGACTTTCCCTAGCAACATTATGCCTACACATCCCTTCTTCCTTGAGGATAAGGGTATTTTAGCAAAGTTCTAGAACTTTTGAACTAAATCAAGGGCAGATATATATTTTATAATATTATAGACACTGCACAGGGCAAAATTTAGCTATTACTATAAGAAAGCTATCTATAATAATAGATCCGGGCTAATTTGATTGCCTCAGTCTAAACCCCAATTTTCCCCCCAAATTTCCAAGTGAGTTTAGAATGTTTTAGTCTGAGCATTCAAGGTAAATCTGGGGAACTTTGTCAGCCCTCAAATAAAATTAAAATTCTTGTTTTTGGTGGTACCAGGGATTGAACCCAGGGACATTCTACTTCTGAGCTATACCACCAGCCCTATTTTACTTTTTAGTTTGAAACAGATTCTCACTAAGCTGCTGAAGGCCTAAGTTGCTGAGGCTGACATCAAACCTACGATCTTCCTGCCTCAGCTTCCCAAATACTGGGATTACAAGCATGTACCACCACATCCAGCAAATTAAAATTCTTAAGTTAGGCTTTTTGTTTTTCCTATTATACGCATTCTATTTACTTAGATTCTTTTTTATATCACCACTATAATACAAGGAATAAATGCCAGTCTTTTTTTCTTCCTTTTCTTTTGATAGCCTTAGTGATGTGGTTAGAGAAATTAGGGAAATCTTAAGTCTAAGAGGAAATTTAGACCCTGTGATTTTCATTCATCCACTTCACATCCCCAGCTAATGACAAACCATAAAACAGATTGATGCAAAAAAGGAAGACCACTATATCTTCTCAGAAAAAATACTTGTTAAAAGTTTTTTTTAGAGAGATTTAAAAATAAAGAGGACGTTAGCTAATGAGCTCTGTATATAAACCAAAAATTATCATTAAGAAGCTGGGCTTGGTGGCACATGCCTGTTATTCCAATACATGGGAGGCTGAGACAAGAGGATTGGCTGTTCAAGGCCAGCCTCAGCAACTTAGCAAGACCCTGTTTCAGTATTAAAAAATAGGATAGGGCTGGGGCTGCAGCTCGGAGGTAGAATGTCCCTGAGTTCAATCCCCAGTACAAAAAAAATTACCATTAAAATCCTGAATAAACAGGCCATCCAACAGAGGAAGATATCTATACTTGGTATATCTACCCCTGGTAACTGCATCCGGCTATGGATCAGTGTAAAAAGGAAGAAGAGAAGACAGTGCTGAGCGAGAAGCCATGGACACCTGGATATGCTCTATTAAAAGAGGCGCTTGGTTGCTCAGTAATTGCAGAGCTAGGCTCTTGGGGAGGCCTTTGTCATCCCTCCTTGGCTGACACCAGACCATAGTGTGGCTCTGTGATAAGAAACAGAGGACCAGTGTCTCCATGGTAACTAACAGAGCTCTATATATTACACCTCATCACAAATGAGGATAGATAGTAAAATATACATATATATAAACATATATATACATACATATATATAAACAGAGTGAATATGTGTGTATATGTATGTATATATATATGTATGTATATATTGTATGTATGTGTCCTATCTAGAAAGTGAATAGAATAAAAAAATAAAAATGTGATTGCATTGAAAGGATAAGGTTGATAGGCCTTTTTCTCCCATTGGTGCAGGTAAATATTTCATTTTCCGTTTCTCTGATGGTTTTATTCTGAATCCACCCAGCTGTAGCTTGAAAGATTAATGATGGGCAGCAAAAGGACCTGAGAAGAGGCAGTGACTGAATAGAAACCAGCATCAGAGAAGAAAGAATACTGCCTGGCCTTTGGGACAAATAAATAAGGATTTACTGAGTCTGCTAGTTTCATTCCCATAACAGGAAAGCCTGGAACCCATTAGAATGGAAACCGGGAGACTTTTATACTGTAATGATTCCTAGGAGTTCCAAACTTGCACTGTCGAGTGACAAGAAAAAAAAAAAAAAGAAAGAGGAAAGGAAAATCAGTGGTTTCCTTTCTAATTTTCTCTTCTGGAGGTATTGATTTTACTTTAACACAGCTAACTTTACTGTGTGTCTCCTCACATAAGACCATTACACCTATGTGGAGGTCTTTATAAGGTTAAACACATTTCCTGAGAACTTAGCCTGCCCGTGTCATGCATTTTAAAGAAAAAGACGAAATTAAAGTCATCAGTGAGTAAACTATTAACACTAGAAATTAAAACTTTTTATTCAAGACACAGAATGCACATATTTGCTCAGAGAACAAAGACCCAGGAGCTTTTTGTAAGTGTTATGTTATCTTTGATGTATTAGTCCATCTGTTCTTAGATAAGTGACTTTAAGCTCTGAAGCAAGGACTCTTGTAGTCCAGCAGGGATTTCTGCTGATCCTTAAGGTTGGTTCCTTCCCTACATATGGCTTTTTCTCAACCAGCCTAATTCTCCTTTTCCTTCCTTCCTTCCTTCCTTCCTTCCTTCCTTCCTTCCTTCCTTCTTTCCTTCCTCCCTTCCTTCCTTTCTTGTACCTACCTATCTACCTACCTACCTACTGGAGATTGAACCAAACCCAGGGGCATCCTCAAGCTACACTCCCAGCCCTATTTTATTTTTTATTTGGAAATGGTCTCACTAAGTTGCTGAGGGCCTTGCTAAGTTGCTAAGACTGGCCTCCAACCTGTGATCCTCCTGTCCCTGCCTCCCAAGTACTGGGATTACAGGCAGGTGTGCACCACCACAGCTCAGTGCAACTGGTCTAATTTCTTTTTCTTTTTTTTTTTTTTTTGCGGTACCGGGGATTGAACCCAGGGGCGTTCTAC
>PVJS01058632.1:0-11724 GCA_004027185.1 Glis glis | reverse complement strand
TTGAAACAGGGTCTCACTAAGTTGCGGAGGGCCTCACTAAGTAGCTGAGGCTGGCTGCGAACCCGGATCCTCCAGTCTCTGCCTTCCAAGTACTAGGATTATAAGCGTGCACCACCACACCCGGCTAGAACCTGCATGTAATTTAACAATGCTATTATTCATAAAAAAAATCTATTTTTCTACAGATTATATTTGTAAAGGAAATAAAGTGAAATAAGATATCATTGGTCTCATCCTTCAAATGGGTTTAATTAATTTAAAAAGATGCTTGATATTATGTTCTGGGTTGTTAGGTTGTGTTACTGGATGGCTGATATCCATTTCTTGTATTAAAATAACCCCTGAGGTTGAATGATCCCAGCTATTCATTCATGATTAATCTGGACTAGTTGCCATAAGACTGAGCTCTTTATGGTTTCTATAGAGGGTACTAGGGGACCAGTCTTGGGACAGGGTAGCTTCTTCAGGGAGAGATAGAATCAAATTTATGTTTCAAAAGATCATTCTGATAATACTGTGGGAAAGTGAATTGAAGGGAGATAAGAGCTGGAGAGATAACAATTGTGTAGTTATTCCACTAACTGAGGTTAAAAACAAAAAAAAAAAGCAGTATTACCCATTGGTTAAAAGTGTGTATTTTGAATTCAGACTGCCTAGATTTTTTTGATTGTGGTAGTGAGGATTAAACCAGGAGCATTCTACCTCTGAGCTACACTTCCAGCCCAAATTTATTTATTTACTTATTTTTTTGTGGTACTGGGGATTGAACGCAGGGGCATTCTACCTCCAAGCTACACCCCCAGCCCTATTTTATTCTTTATTTTGAAACAGGGTCTCACTAAGTTGTGGAGGGCCTCGCTAAGTTGCTGAGGCTGGCCACGAACCTACAATCTTCCTCTCTTAGCCTCTCAGGTACTGAGATTACAAGCATGCGCCACCACGCCTGGCCCCAATTTTACATTTAATTTGGAAACAGGGTCTCACTAAGTTGCTGAGGCTGGTCTTGAAACTGTGATCCTCCTGTGTCAGCCTCCTACATACTGGGATTACAGGTGTGTGCTACCACGCCTGGCTCAGACTGCCTAGATTTCAACGCCATATCTATCACTTACTAGCTGTGTGACTTGGATAAGTCACTTAATCTCCCTATGTGTAGGTTTTCCTATCAGTAATTTGGGAATATAGTTCCAACCTCAAGCATTATCATGAGAAAGAAATGAGAAAATATATCACAGAACCTGACAGGCACATGGCAAGCTCAACATAAATATATCCTGTTAGTGATTGGGATGGTTGGACTGGGTAGAACAGTAAGTGGACCACATTTGAGTCTATACAGGTTATTTTAGTGAGCATGACTTAGCAATGGACTCACTTTGGGGAAGGGGGAGAGATGGGTAGTGTCACATGCTGTTCACTGAAATAGAAAAACTGGAAGAGGAGAAGGGGTTGTGGAAATGATGGGGACTTTCATATACAATATAATTATTTTGTTATAAAATGATGGCTCTCAACCAAAATAATTTGGTAATTGTCTTTGTTTTGTATGTAGTGGAACATGTGACGTAAGTCAGGTCCTTGGAGAAAGTTAAATTTAGGAGTTTTGAACTTCATTTAGCTGCTACTTGCTTGAATGACACAGAGTGAGAAATGCTTCTTTCTGGGACATATCTCTACCAGTACAAGGAGAGTCTGGCATCTGCCTTCTCTTAAAGAGGTTTTTGTCAGCATTAGAACTCATTGGAAGCACAATTACCTTCTCATATAAAAGCATCATGAATACAATAAACCCTTTTAAAGGAATCAGATTTTGTAGGAAAGCTGTTATGAAGGTATATGTATCTTTGATAACTACAGTGTGTTCTTATAATTAATGCCTTTTACTTGCATATTTTTATGTGTTTGTTCTAAAATATACTTATACTTTTGTAGCTTATTAAATATTAACATATGGATTTTCTTGTAGCCAGAATTATTGCTTTTATGTTTTGTAATTGTTTGAATTCCTCAAATACAGTGTTAACTAAATAAGTGCTCATATTTTTGATGGATCACTAATATGACCTCTTTATTTCTTTCAATCTGTTAATGATTTTGTACTTTATATTTACTTTGTTTCAAGTAAATCCATGTGATTGTGTGCTAATTAAAATGATTTATCCCTTCTCTTTTCTCTGTCCTTCTAGTCTGCTCCCAGTTTTCAAGAGGAGTCTATGCGATTTTTGGGTTTTATGACAAGAAGTCTGTAAATACCATCACATCATTTTGTGGAACGCTCCATGTCTCCTTCATCACTCCCAGCTTCCCAACAGATGGCACGCATCCGTTTGTCATTCAGATGAGACCCGACCTCAAAGGAGCACTCCTTAGCTTGATTGAATACTACCAATGGGACAAGTTTGCATATCTCTATGACAGTGACCGGGGTAAGTGACAGTATCTCCATCTCTGTAATGGGTCAAATTTAATGTTTGGGCTTGACACAACTGTGATGTTATAGAACTATAAAAGTGTATTAAAGCCCATGGATCACTGGTTTAATTTTGTTGTGTGAATGAATAATGCAATTTGAAAACTGGGAAGTGTGTAAAACAATAACAAAGGAAGTGGGAGTGTATGACTTACAGAAATAGACTGTATCAACCCAATGCCCATATGTTCCATTTCAACATAAAAAGCAATTTTGGGCACCAGAAGCTAAGACTCTAGATTACTAGTCCAAGAAGAATTAAGTGGCTTATGTGAAATTTACATAAAAACTTTTAAGAACTTTTATAGAGTATATAAGAACTTTTATAGCAATTTATAGCTATTAAGTATTGTTACATGAAATGCTCTATCAGGCAGGTATTATTATTATTACCCTGGTGTGAAAATAAGAACGCTGACTATCAGAGAAGTTATGTGGTTGCTTATGATTGACACATGTGTGGTATAGATTGAACACAGGTCTCTGATACCAGACCCATACATTTTGACCCAATTCCATGTGACTGTTTATGATGAGATGTTTTCGATTAGCATGCCAGTACTGACTCATTACACTAAGCTTATGGGGAGATGTGTTTCCTTTACATGTCCCATATTTCTTGTTGTGAAGTTTAATATTAGCAGACCTGCTTGATTTCTGTGCAATAGAAGCCTAGATGTCTTAAACATTTCTGGATGCATGACTGAGCATCAGTCCGTGCACTCCTTAAAATTATATGACACATTTTGTGTGAATGTTCATATGCATCTCTTTCATAAGCAAAGGCAAAAAGATTAAGAACCACTCTTGTTAAGCAGCTAAGCCTCACACTGTGTTCCTTCAGCAGCTTGCTTCCTGGAACATTTAAAGGCTCAAAATGAAAACCAGAAGCCTGTTTCAACCAAGATAGGGCACCTTGTTATCCACAAGGGCAGATGAGAAGACAGCCAGCCCTCAGCCAATTCTCCATTGATTAGTTCGTAGTCATTCACTGCAGCAGTCCGAGTCACGGTGCCCACGCTAGGTGTCAAACCTCTGCCCTGTCCTCCCAGTCCTGGAGATGAGAGCACTCTGTGGAAAAGCCAGTCAGCACTCTACGAGCTGAAAAAAATTGTCATGTTAACAATTTCCCTCCTGGTATTGAGATGGGAGTGCTTTGCTATTCCCACAGGGAAAGAAAAACCAAAATGGAACCATTTAGAATAAATATGGGTTTCAATGTACTGGATGATTCTCAAGCTTATTAATGTGATAAAGGTATTCTAAAACTGAGCTTATTAAACTATTTTTAGTCTTTCCTCTTGCTCTCTGCTCACTCCTTTAATACTTTGTTTTGTTAAGACCAGTCCGGAACCTGGGCATATTTGTACCAGTTTCGCCCTTGCAACCACTGATGTGATTTCCACGCCTGTGTCTATTTTTTCTCTAGACACTTCACTTTCATTGCTGTCCCCGAGGCCAAGCCATCCTCACGTGTTCAGTACCTCACCTGTCCAATTCCACACCTGTCTCTCTTTGATCCATTTTCCACAAGGCAGCCAGAATTGTTTTTTTTAATCTTTATTTGACAACATCACTCCCTTTCTTAAAACACTTCAGCAGGTTCACATTATAATGAGGATAAAATCAAAATTCGTAGCATGGCTGTAAGGCTTTATAATACCTGGTTCCTGCCCAGTCCTCCAGTGGATTCTGCTTCCTCGCTCGCTCACTAAAGCTAAATCCATTTGGCCTTCTTTTTCTTTCTCAGATGGGTCAAATTCTTTCATTTCTAATGTTTGCACGTATCTCAAATTCTTACTCCTTCTGTTGACGTCTGGGTTTATAGATCATTTCCTCAGAGACGCCTTCATACTGTTGCTCTCTCTCAAAGCAATGTCCTATTTTCCTTCACAGGACCTATCACGATTCATAATTAATACTGGTGTCAGTTCTTCACTCAGGAGCTTATTGAGCTCCTGCTCTGTTCCAGGGACTGATTTAGTCACAGCTAAGCACCGTTTTTGTAAGTTCTGTTTGTAAGTTCCAGGAGGGTGCTGCCCAGGTAGTGCTCTGTACCCCGGACATGTGGTCCATAGCTGGATATCCAATGATGCAGGTAATGCCAGAAACAGAGATGATGTGCAATGAACAGTGGTAACAAATGCTTAGTTAAATATCTGTGTATTTTAAATTTGAGATGATACTAGAAGCTGAATATTGTTTGCTAAATTGGAGGATCAGAGGTGCTCTTTTTAGTCTAGGAATATACTTCATCCTCACTCTCACTATTACTCCCATTGGTTAAAATTGAACTTTAGAGAATATTCAAATAGACAACAGCTGACAAAGTAGAAAAAGAGAAATTTTAGCATTTGAAGACAGATACTTGGAGAGACAGGCACTGGGGAACTGGCAGTTGAAGATGGATGAACTTATGTACTTGCAAAGTGAATCTGGGACATTTTAAAATTATTTTATTAGTAGTTTAGAAATATGAAATGAAATTGGAGTGATGAGATAATCTCCAATTATTAAATTATACAAATTCATTTGCGTCAAGTACATCTGTTGAGAGAACATTAGAGTGATAATATTAAGTAATTATATATTAAAGCCAAAATGATCTTATGGATATATTTTCAAGGTATTATTGAGTAGCTGCTAATGTTTTAAGGTGAAGAGCATTACACTGGCCTTTCATTTGAAATTATTTTCAGAGATAAATGTGCTAGACGCTCAAAATCCTGGCAAAAGACTTGACCTTTGTGTAATGTTTTACTTGGCTCATGGAAATGGGATTATTGATCTCTGTTTTTCTTATTAATGATTTAATTTTTATGGCTTTGACATCATATTATATCTAAAAATTATTCATGCTTTTATCACATGGACTGCTTCCTTTCTTCTGGTCCTTATCCTATTTCTCTTATGTTTCGGGGTGACCTCTCTTTACTTTAGTGTTACTTGATTTGGAGAAGGCACCTATGTTCTCTTTATCTATATTAACCATGGTTTTAAAAATAGATTCCATGGTTTCATCTGTCAACTTATATTTCCACATGCCTCAGTTTCAAACTATTTAGAGGGTTCTTCCTCTCTACTTCCTTGATTAGATGGTTTTGTTCAGGGTTCTAATAGTCTTAACATTTCTGAGAGATTAGGTCAGGTCAACATATTGTAAAATTACAGTGTCTGATAAGTTTATGTTATTTCAAACAGCATAAGGCCCAAGCATTCAAATGTTCCCCATATATTCTTCTCAGATTATAAAATAGAGACGTGAATCATTCTATGTGGTTTCTTTGCACTACTTTTAGCTAAAACTGCAAGTAAATCAGTCCTGCTTCCTGACCATCCATCCTAATGCTGAGCCACAGGTCAGGACATTACATCCCAATTGCGAACAAGGGAAGACATGAATGTGTCTTGCTCTTTGTCCAGAAACATCTTCGACTCTTCTAAATTTACTGGTGACAGGGATGCTGAAACTGTTCACTTGGTGCCAGGTGACCTTTATGGACTGCTGGTGTCTTCTCTTTGCGCAGTCCTCTTTGAGGACTCATTGCCCTTCCTAAAGTTGCATGTTATTATTCCATGGAGAGAGAATAGGTAGATAGAGCTTCAATACATTTTTAACTGTAGAGCAAGAGGGTACCTCTGTTAATGCATTAAATACTATAGTTTTAATCTTTGAATAGATTTGTAGTATATTTAAATCATGCCTCAATCAAAATGTGCTTTTTATTTATTGGTTCAATGTCCACATGGAAAGGTAATACATTTCTATAGATAATAGGTAAAAACAGAACTAATAATTTACATATATATGTCTTTATTTTAATTGGGAACAATTATTATTTGTCCTCTGAAGGAAAGACATTTTAATTCCAGTTCCAAGAAAGCATCATGCATAGAACAGAAGTGCACTTAAAACTTAAAATTCTTTCCTGATTTTCCTGAGAAAGCTGATGAGGGAAATATATGTTAATCTAATCTGGCCTAGGCATGCAGCCATGATTTAGCGATTATAAATATTAACTACTTTGTCTGAAAGAATGAATAAGAGTGGTGCATTTTAAATGGAACAAAGAAAATATTTTTAAGAACAAAGACATGGTTTGAATGAAATCTACCTTTTGGCAAGATCATTTCATTTTTAAAAAATTTTTATTGGTGCATTGTAATCATACATCATGGTGAAGTTCGGAGCAATAGAGGCATACATGCACACAGCACTTGGTGAACTTCCCTCCGGCTCCTTCCCTGTTCCCTTTCCTTCCCTATATATGATATCAAGATTGGCATTGATAATTTTGCATATGTACATCGTGTCAATTGAGTGTTTCCTTCATCAGATCTCCCTCCCTAACCCACCTCCCTCCCTTAGACCCCCTCGATCACTCCAATAGAGTTTTTCTTCCTTTGTCTGGAGTCCCTTTTGTATCCCAATTTCTCCCTAACTTCCATATATGAGAGAAAAAATATGACCCTTCATTTTTAGTGACTGGCTGCTCTCACTTAGCATAATATTTTCTAGTTCCATCAATTTTTCTGCAAATAGCATAGTTTTGTTTGTCTATATGGCTGAGTAGAATTCCATTGTGTGTATATCCCATAATTTCATAATCCATTGTTGGTAGGACTGCAAATTAGAGTAGGGATCAGTTTAAATTTCAAACTTTAATGTGAAGGACAGACTTCACCTGTTCTCAGACTAAAGGCTTTTCTATAACTTTCTGACACAGTTATTAACAGTAGGTCTAAATGAAACTATCACCACTGATGGTAATACTTGAGTTTTAGGGAGATTATCCATTTCTAAATTAGTTGTACAGCTAGAGCTGGTTGGTAACAATAGGCACATGATAAATTAGTTCAGCCTAACAATATTTTAGTCTAGTTATTCTTAGTTTTAGTCAAACATCTGAAAATTAACATAAGTTGGAAACTGGATTTTAGACTCCTGTGATATTCTTGAACTTTTAGAGAACTGATGTCATTAATTAATTAATGGTATTGGGGATTGACCCTAGAGGTGCTCTACCACTGAGCAATAATACCCCATCCCTTTTTAATTTTTATTTTGAGACAGGGTCTCACTAAGTCGCCAAGGCTGACCTTGAACTTACAATCCTCCTGCCTCAGCCTCCCAAGTACTGGGATTACAGGTGTTTGCCACTGAGCCTGGAGAAAAACATACTGTATTTTAAAAATGTTTATTAGGAGAAATACTTAATTTCCAAAGCCGGGCGTGGTGGCGCACGCTTGTAATCCCAGTACTTTGGGAGGCGGAGACTGGAGGATCCAGGTTCGCGGCCAGCCTCGGCTCTCTCTCTCTCTCTCTCACTCTCACTCTCTCTCCTTAATGAGGCCCCCCGCAACTTTGTGAGACCCGGTTTCTAAATAAAGTATAAAAATTAGGGCCGGGGGCGTAGCGCAGAGGTAGAACACCCCTGCGTTCAATCCCCGGTACCTCAAAAAAAATAAATATTTAATTTCCAAATGTGTTTCCATATTTAGATGGATGACTATGTGTTGCAATATTTTTCTTTGTTCTACATAGTTCAGAAATAAGTCAGAAATTTGAATATATGGATACAGTTGCAAGGATATTAGAGTTCAATAATTACTACTTACCAATAGTTTTAAGTTAATAAATGTTAATGTAAAGCCACTATTGTCCATACAAGCTTATATTATGAATTAAGGTATAAATGTATTTATAAAGATATTTTGTTTTAGTTTGTGTGGAAGGGAAAAAGGCATATGTCAAGTAATACTTTCTCTCCTAGTTAAAAATATGGTACCAAAAGACCAAACTCATGAATTTATATGGTTTAAGAGTTTAATTTTACCTGCATAGTTACACATTTTTGGTGATATTTAAATTTAAAAAACACCTATTAACTATAAAGAAATCAGATTCCAAACAGAATTTTTTGTTGTGAGAAATGGAGAGATCAAGACCATAGAGTTTGCGAGGATCTGTTTCTATCACTGAAAAATAAAACATAAGAAACCACAGATAGGACAACAGTCTCTTCAAATTGCACGTCAGATCATGCTATGGGTTGTGAATGACTTCTGTCTCTCCTTAGGAGATGATTTAATATTTATTCAGTGTCTTCTGACTAAACCGAATTCATCAAATCTGACACAGCACTACTTGAGTAGTTTAGCTTCTTAATAAATAGATGTAATTTTGGTTGAGTCCCACAGATTACAAAATATTAATCCTAAGAGTTTTAATAATGGAGAATCTGCACTGACTGCAAATTACTTTTGACACATAAAATGAATGAGTTTGAAAGTTACACATTTTCTAAAATTCATTCTTTTTTGTTTTATATATCATCTCCATATTCCTTGACAGGGTGAACTGCCAGTAAAATTTAGATTTAAAATTATCACTTAATGCTGGGCATGGTGGCGAATCCTTGTAATCCCAGTACTTGGGAGGCAGAGACAGGAAAATCGCAGGTTTGCAGCCAGCCTGAGCTACTTAGTGAGGCCCTCAGCAACTTAGTGAGACCTTGTTTCAAAATAAAGAATAAAAAATAGGGCTGGGGGTGTAGCTCAGAGATAGAATGCTCCTGGTTCCATCCCCAGTACCACACACAAAAAAATTATCACTTGATGAAATCCACTTATAAATTTATAAGTGGATTTATATTTAAGTTTTGTAGTATCTGTCAAGAGATGGAAGAGAATATTAAGTGTATCACCACTTAAAGTTTTTAGTGTGTGGGAAACTTCAAAATTTAATAAAAACAAAATTAAATAACATTGCATAAAGTAAAGGAAGCTTACTGGAATTACTATATGATAAAGTGCAGATTGACTTTGGAGCTCGTTCATGAATACAGTGTGCTTAAGAAGGTGACAAGTGGGAGCTGCACAATGATTAGGATGTGGAAAAGTAGGGCTGAGAGAATGGAGGAGGTTTAGAAATTTAGGTATTTTTTTTGCCTACTTGGAAACAACGTTGTATAAACTTAACAGCTGTTTTCAAGCATACTGATAGCTGTTGAATTGCTATGATGACCAGCTGTGTGTGTTCTGTCTCCACTGATGATGGGAAACAGGAAAGGGGCTGGAATTGTAGAATGGAAGAAGTTAATTGATGTGAAGCAGACAGAAATCAGGCGCTCTGTGACGTCTTAAAGTTCTATCATTGAAAGTTTGTAAAGAGGTCATGTGGTCTCTAAGTTCTCTCTCAAGAAATTCATGTTTATATCTTTTGTTTCAAGATTAGGTACAAGAAATTAATTTTGTCATTTTAGGAAAAATAAAAACTCACTTAAAGTTCAGAATATGGCTCAATTGCCATTTTGAAATAAAATTAATTTTAATGTTAATTATGAAGTATTTTAAGTTACAAAATAGAATAATAGAAAGATCCCTTAAGCATTCTTAACCCGGCCTTATTAATGATTATTATATAGGTAATTTTATCTATTTTGTTCTTCTGTGCTCTGCAATGATTTATAAACAAATATCAGCCAATATATTATTTCACCTGTAAATATTTTGGTGTTTATTTGGAAAAAATAATTGTCTTATATTAAACATAACCACAATATCACTACCATAGTTGGACAATATTCATTCATATCATTTTTGACAATTTGTTCAAAGCAGGATGAAAATGAATTCTACATAGCACTCGGAGTTTATCATCAGAGTTTTATAACAGTGTAATTTCTCATAGTCTGGATTTTGATAATTGGCACACTCTGATGTTTAATATAGTACTGTCTGCCATTTATTCCCTATAAGTTGGTAATAGAAGCTTGACGAAATTCAGATTTACATTTCTGCATGAATGTGGTTGTGTTGAATGCGGTCATTTGGAGACACACCGGTATTGCCTCTCTTTTTGTGTTGTGACTAGCAGTTGATGATCATCAACTTGATTCATTCATTCAGTAGGTGTTATAAAATGTTGATAATTTAAAAACATATATATATATTTTCATCATGTATCAGCTGGAGAATTCTATAATAATCACTCTTTTATTCATTATTCTTGAGTATAGTTTACATAGTAAAGGCGGGAAAATGCTTGTTTTATTTCTGTACTTTCCAGTTTTCAAAATAATTGATTGGTTCCAATCCATCAAAAGCAAACACATTTTTTTTTGTGATATGGAGGATGGAATCCAGGGGCCTTCTACCTCTGGGCTACACCTCTAGACCTATTTTATTTTTTATTTGGAAACAGGGTCTCACTAAGTTGCTGAGAGCCTCACTAAGTTGCTGAGGCTGGCTTCAAACCTGTTGATCTTCTTATCTCAGCTTCCCAAGATACTGGGATTATAAGCGTGCACCACCACGCCCAGCTCAAACAAATATTTTTAACAATTATTTTTTAATGATGACTTCATAGATTTAAAGTATTTTGTCAAGTCTTTTGCATTTATGTTTCTAATATGCAAATTATCCCATCTTTATATAACAGGGTTCTCTTCAAATTGTCTCCTTTGTCCTTTGACACAAGCTCTTTTGCAGAGCTTCCTTGTTTTCTCATATCACAAGATGTAATAGGCTCATCTTGAATACTACTTAGCCAGTATTGAATCCATACAATTTTTTTTTGTGGTACTGGGTGTTGAACCCAGGGGCGTTTTACCTCCGAGCTACACCCCCAGCCCTATTTTTATCCATTATTTTGAAACCAGGTCTCACGAAGTTGCGGAGGGCCTCACTAAGTAGCTGAGGCTGGCCATGAACCTGGATCCTCCTGTCTTTGCCTCCCAAGTACTGGGATTACAAGCGTGCGCCACCACGCCCCGCTGAATCCATAAAATTTTTAATGATGGTTTTTCTAGGCAGGAATAGTGTTTGACTAAATTTAGAGTTGACATATTTCTTCTCACTGTAGGAAGACAACCTTTTATATTATTTTCTCCAGTAATAAACTGCAGATTTAGCCCTCTCAGTCCTAAATATTAGATAATATGTGGAGAATTTAAAATAATCGTAAAAATTTTCTGAGTCATATAATGCTATAAGCAGGAGGAAATAGTGAAATAGTCTTCTATTTAGGAAATGAGATTTATCTAACTACCACCATCTTGTTAGTAGGTGAAGACATTTTAATCTCTATGGAATGAGTCTCAATAACAAAAAATCATATAAAAGGCTGAAGGAAAAAACAGTAAATGTGTTGAGTAGAAAACAATAGGAGGAAATATCACAGCCTCAAAGAGATTATTGGCTCTTATGCTCACATAGACTCACAGATTCATCTCACTGAAATGTACTCAACC
>PVJS01058631.1:0-11725 GCA_004027185.1 Glis glis | reverse complement strand
AGAGAGAGAGAGAGAGAGACAGGGAGAGAGACAGGGAGAGAGAGAGAGCTGAGGCTGGCCGCGAACCCGGATCCTCCGGTCTCCGCCTCCCAAAGTACTGGGATTACAAGCGTGGGCCACCACACCCAGCTTATTATTCTTTATTTTGAAACAAGTTCTCACTAAGTTGCGGAGGGCCTCACTAAGTAGCTGAGGCTGGCCGCGAACCTGGATCCTCCTGTCTCAGCCTCCCAAATACTGGGATTACAAGTATGTGCCGCCATGCCCGGCCATTGAGTATATATATATATATTTTTTTTTTTGCAGTACCGGGGATTGAACGCAGAGGCGTTCTACCTTCACGCTATGCCCCCGGCCCTATTTTTTATGCTTTATTTTGAAACCGGGTCTCATGAGGTTGCGGAGGGCCTCACTAAGGAGAGAGAGAGAGAGAGAGACAGACAGACAGACAGACAGACAGAGCAAGAGCTGAGGCTGGCCTCGAACCCGGATCCTCCGGTCTCCGCCTCCCAAAGTATTGGGATTACAAGCGTGCGCCACCACGCCCGGCGAGTATATTTTTGAATTGATTTTAATTTACATATGAGCTTTTTGGTTATATCTCTTTGCATTATTTTTTGTGGTTGTTCAAGGGATTGTACTATACATCTTTTAACATTTTGTAGTAAATTTACTAGTATTATAAACCTTGGATAAAATGTAGAATCTTATATGTATACATTTATCCTCTATTCTTTTTTGGGGGGAGGGGCTACTGGGGATTCAACCTAGGGGCATTCCACCTCTGAGCTACATCCCCAGCCCTTTTTTTTTTCTTGGCAGTACTGGGGATTGAACTCGGGCATTCTACCTCTGAGCTACACCCCCAGCCCTATTTTTTTTATTCTTTATTTTGAAACAGGGTCTCACTAAGTTGTGGAGTGCCTCACTAAGTAGCTGCGGGTGGCTGCGAACCTGGATCCTCCGGTCTCAGCCTCCCAAATACTGGGACTACAAGCGTGCGCCACCATGCCCGGCTGTTTTTTATTTCAAGATAGGGTCTCGCTAAGTTTCTGAGGCTGGCCTCGAACCTGCGATTCTCCTCTCTCAGCCTCCCAAGTGCTGGGATTATAGGCATGCACCACTACAACCAGTTATTTATCCTCTATCTTGCTCTTTATGTAATAGGTGTTGTATTTATGGCAATATAAATATGACCTCTTTATATCATATGTTTCATAATACAGTGTTATATTTTTACTTTAAACAGTCTTTTGTCTCTCTCTTTTTTTTTTTGCGGTACCGTGGATGGAACCAGGGGCATTCTACCTCCGAGCCACAACCCCGGCCCTATTTTGTATTCTTTATTTTGAAACAGGATCTGACTAAGTTGCTGAGGGCCTCACTAAGTAACTGAGGCTGGCTGCAAACCCCGATCCTCCAGTCTCGACCTCCCAAGTACTGGGATTACAAATGTGCGCCACCATGCCCGGTTTATGTCTCTTAATGAAATTAAGAATTAAGAGAGGAGCCAGGCGTGGTGGCGCACGCTTGTAATCCCAGTACTTGGGAGGCGGAGACTGGAGGATCCGGCTTCACAGCCAGCCTCAGCTACTTAGTGAGGCCCTCCACAACTTCGTGAGACCCGGTTTCAAAATAAAGGATAAAAAATAGGGCCCCAGGGGTGTAGCTCGGAGGTAGAACGCCCCTGGGTTCAATTTCCGGTACCCCCAAAAAATAAAGAATTAAGAGAGAAATTAGATTTTATTTTTACTTATTTAATCATTTACCTTGCTAGTCCTTCTAGCGTAGTTTAGCATTCCTGTAGTATCATATTTTCCTCTCATTCTCCATTTGCTTCTGGACTTCAGGTTTACTTATATGAGAACTTTTGATACTATCTTGTGGTTCACTAATTCTTTCATTCTTTCTTCCCTTTTCTCTCTGTTGTACAGATTGGGTAATTTCTGTTGATCTGTGTGGTTAACAGACTATGTGCCTATTTCTGTTTTAGATTTTTCATTGATTCTTTTTATTCTTTCTGTTTCTCTACTGAGATTTCCTATGTAGTAATTTTGGATTGCATTTGTAACATTATAAGTGATATATGCCAGCTGGGCATGGTGGCGCACGCTTGTAATCCCAGTACTTGGGAGGTGGAGACCGGAGGATCCGGAGTCGCGGCCAGCCTCAGCTACTTAATGAGGCCCTCCGCAACTTTGTGAGACCCGGTTTCAAAATAAAGGATAAAAATAGGGCCAGGGGTGTAGCTTGGAGGTAGAATGCCCCTGGGTTCAATCCCCGGTACTGCAAAAGAAAAAAAAATAAGTGATATGCCATAGAAACACTGGCTTCTGTTATATTCCTTTGAAGTATTGCTGTTGTTTTTAACTTTAGCAGGTATGTAACTTAGC
The DNA here is from genome assembly GCA_004027185.1 of Glis glis. Lineage (NCBI taxonomy): Eukaryota > Metazoa > Chordata > Mammalia > Rodentia > Gliridae > Glis > Glis glis. The sequence continues at coordinate 9,332 of PVJS01058631.1, read as the reverse complement.
TGAACTTACACTTCTGTTTCCTCTGTGGTGGATAACAAATGAATTTTTTGTTCAGATATTTTAGCATTAGCTGGCTTTTTGGATTTCTCGCCTTTGTGGAGGTCACACAGATATTTGGGGCAGAATTTGGAGAACCTTCATTAGGCTCCCTGGATTTCCTTTCTCACCTAGTTGCTGTTGTCACCTCAAAAGTCTTTCCTATGGCCGGGTGTGGTGGTGCACATTTATAATCCCAGTACTTGGGAGACTGAGACAGGAGGATCACAGGTTCAAGGGCATCCTCAGCAAGTAGTGAGACTCTCAGCATCTTAGTGAGACCCTGTTTCAAAATAAAAATAAAAAATATGGCTGAGGGTATAGCTCAGAGGTAGAATGCCCCTGAGTTCAGTCCCCAGTACCACACACACACACACACACAAAGAAAAGTCTTTCCTATGGTTCTTCAGACCATGAGGACTGGAGGTTTCTGAGTTTTTACTGCCTAGTATAGCTCTAACTAGGACAACTAGGACCTGTCCTCCAACAAAAAGTAGTAGTAGAAGGGGGATAGGGAACTCATACAGTCTCCTTCAGGAATTGTCCCCCCCCACCCCCATACAGTTTTTCCCCTGTGGCTCTGGAGATCAAACCCAGGGCCTCACACATTCTCCTTCAGGTTTTGCCTGCTTTGGTCTGCTCTGTAGCTCTTCACATAGCATAGCTTTTATAGTTGTTATCTACAGGAGGATTGATGTGATAGAAACTAGTCTGATATTACTGGAATTAGAATTTTTTCATTATTTTACTTATTTTTTGTGAAACTGGGGATTGAACCCAGGGGCATTCTACCTCCAAGCTACACTCCCAGCCCTATTTTATTTTTTATTTTGAAACAGAGTTTTGCTGAGTTACTGAGGGCCTTGCTGAGTTGCTGAGGCTGGCCTTGAACCTGTGATTCTCCTGTACTGGGATTATAGGTGTGCACCACCACTCCTGGCTGAAAGTGAATTTTTTTTTTTTCGGTACCGGGGATTGAACGCAGGGGCGTTCTACCTCCACGCTACACCCCCGGCCCTATTTTTTTTTATACTTTATTTTGAGACCGGGTCTCACGAAGTTGTGGAGGGCCTCACTAAGTAGAGAAAGAGAGAGAGAGAGAGACAGGGAGGGAGAGAGAGAGAGTGTGCGCACGCGTGTGCGAGCTGAGGCTGGCTGCGAACCCAGATCCTCCGGTCTCCGCCTCCCAAAGTACTGGGATTACAAGCGTGCGCCACCACGCCCGGCTTCAAAGTGAATTTTTAAAGTCTAAATTTGAAGTATTCAAGTAACAAATCTCCACTAAAATTTTCCTGTTTATAAGTATGTAGAAAAATTCATTTCTTTTGGAGTAAAACCAATAAACTCTTTTTTTTTCCTGGTCTTTCAGAGTAGGATTGAAAAAATTTCTTGTTCATAAAGTCAATTTTAACTCACCTTTGCTATTGTTGCAGCTTCTCCTCTTAAAAATAATGATGAAAGCTCATTGGACATATATGCTGGGTTGGACACTGCTGTTTCTGGTATGTAAATACCATAAAATAATCTCATTTTGTTTGGTCAGTTTGTAATGTTTGTTTTGTTGTTACCAATTCCTTGTAACCTCATAATTCCTGAATTTTCCCATTCTTTGAAATGATTGCATACAGATAATTGTTTTCTTGCCCAATGTTTGATCAGTAAAATAAATTAGCATTCAGGTTTGTTATGTATGTTGTACCATTGAAATGCAGCTGGTGCTGTTGTCTATGTATGTTATCGCTCATTCTATCATAGGTTACATGATGATGTTAGAACATTTGAAGAGCTGGGCGTGGTGACACACACTTGTAATTCCAGTACTTGGGAGGTTGAGACAGGAGGATCCCAGGTTCAAACAAGTAGTGAGGTTCTCATCAACCTAGCAAGACTCTGTTTAAAAAAAAAAAAGGCCGGGCATGGTGGCACATGCTTTTAATCCCAGTACTTGGGAGGCGGAGACCGGAGGATCCGGGTTCGCCGCCAGCCTCAGCTACTTAGTGAGGCCCTCCGCAACTTAGTGAGACCCTGTTTCTAAAAATAAAGAATAAAAAAAATAGGGCTGGGGGTATAGCTCGGAGGTAGAATGCCTCTGGGTTCAATCCTCAGTACGGCAAAAAAAAAAAAAAGGGCTGGGGTATAGCTTGGAGGTAGAATGCCCCTGTATTCACTCCCCAGTACCACCACACACACACACACAAAATTAAAAAGTCTTGTTACTATAAATATTTTTCAAATGTATCAGTAAAAGTGATGTACAGAGTCTGGGGACCTACCTAAATTAGAAACCTTTTCCATAATTGGATCTCTGAATATTTTGAACAAATATGATCATCACACTTGATTTGTTGGCACAACCATTTTAGGTAAATACATATTCTAGCTGTCATCTGTTGGAAGTCAGTGTGATTTGGATGAAATATAGGAGATGGAGAAATGTATAGAGGTAGACACGACATCAAAAAGCTTTACATAGCTGGGTGTCGGGCACACTCTTGTAATCCCAGTACTTGGGAGGTTGAGACCAGAGGATCCAGGTTTGCAGCCAGCCTCAGCTACTTAGTGAGGCCCTCAGCAACTTAGTGAGACCCTGTTTCAAAATAAAGCATAAAAAAATAGGGCTGGGGGTGTAGCTTGGAGGTAGAATGCCTCTGGGTTCAATCCCCAGTACTGCAAAAAAAAAAAAAAGCTTTACATAAGGGTTTAAGATAGTTTAACATAAGGGTTTTTTGTTTATTTTAGACAGCACTTCCAAATCCTGTGTACCATCCAGAAATTGTTTGGATTTATATGAAGAGATCCTGACTGAAGAAGGAACTGCAAAGGAAGCAACATATAATGATGTATGCGTTATTAAGGACAGTTATTTACTCTTTTGTAGCTTCCAAAGAGCAGATAGCAGTTTACTATTGAACAAACATTCTGTATTTAGGAATTAGTTGTTACATTAAAGGAGTATTTAAGTCAGTGTCTGCCTTTAGACCGGCTTTGTAAAGGAATGCTTTCTGAATACTTGTTACGATTTTGCTTGACTAAATTAAAGTGTCTGAATATATAAGATCTCAGCAGGCTATCAGTGTGATATGCTATTTTATTTTGTCATGATTTATACTAAGTTATATGTTTCATAAAATGTGCTGAGACTTAAATGAGACAAATTTCTTTCAACTTTCTACTGTATTTGAATTTTAAGGTGTGGAGGTTGAATATCAAGCTTATCAAAATACATTGATAGGCCAAAATTTATTTATTTATTTATTTGTTTATTTTTTGCGGAACTGGAGATTGAACCCAGGGGGATTCTACCTCTGAGCTACACCCCCAGCCCAATTTTTTATTCTTTATTTTAAAACAGGTTCTTACTAAGTTGTGGAGGGCCTCACTAAGTAGCTGAGGCTGGCCACGAACTCGGATCCTCCTGGCTCCGCCTCCCAAGTACTGGGATTACAAGCGTGCGCCACCACGCCCCGCTTTAGGTCAAACTTTAAAAACCAGTGATTTGCCGGGCATGGTAGTGCACACCTGTAATCCCAGTACTTGGGAAGCTTAGACAGTAGAATCGTAGGTTCAAGGCCAGCCTCAGTAACTTATCAATGCTCTCAGCAACTTAGTGAGAGGCCCTGCCTGGTTCCAGATTAAAAAATAAAAAGGGTTGGGGGTGTAGCTCAGAGGTAGAATGCCCTTGGGTTCAATCCTTAGTATGACAAAAACAAACAAAAAATCCCCATGATCTTAGTAAATACTTGTTAGTAGAAGTAGAACTCTTAATGGATTCATTTCAAACTTTTTAATATTTTGAAATGTCATTTAAGCTAAGAAAATACTTTAGAATGATGCTTAAGTTAATCTTTTTATATTTTATAGTTACAGGTAGAATATGGAAAATGTCAGCTACAGATGAAAGAGCTGATGAAAAAGTTTAAGGAAATACAGACACAGGTAACATTATAATGAATATTTTATTTTTGCTTTGTTAGCTTTTTAAATCAAAACATTAGAGCCGGGCGTGGTTGTGCACACTTGTAATCCCAGTACTTGGGAGGCTGAGACCGGAGGATCTGGGTTCGTGGCCAGCCTCAGCTACTTAAGTGAGGCCCTCGGCAACAGTGAGACCCTGTTTCAAAATATAGAATAAAAAAAAATAGGGCTGGGGGTGTAGCCCGGAGGTAGAATGCCCCTGGGTTCAATCCTCAGTACCACAAAACAAACAAACAAAACCATTAAAACACCTGGTTCAACCCCCAGGATCAAAAAAAAAACTTTAAGAATATTTTGATCTTGGTGCATTGGTGTGTGTGCGTCTGCATTCCCAGCTTCTTGGGAGGCTGAGGCAGGAAGATCATTTGAGCCCAGGACTTTAGGGCCAGCCTACACAACATAGTGAGACAATTTTTTTTTTTTTTTTTTTTGTAGCTGGGCGTAGTGGCACATGCCTGTAATATCAGTACTTGGGAGGTTCAGACAGAAAGATAACAGGTTCAAAGACAACCTCAGCAAGTAGTGAGACTCATTAACCTTAGTCAGACCCTATTTCAAAATAAAAATAAAGTAGGGCTGGGGGTGTAGCTCAGAGGTAAAATGCCCCTGTGTTCAATCCCTAGTACTGTAAAAAATATATATATATTTTTTGTTTTGTTATAAATAGAAATTAAAATGCTCAAGTGTAGGCAGTTTTTTTGGGGGTGGTGGTGGTGGTGGTGGTGGTGGGGATTGAACCCAGGCCTTGCACATGCTAGACAAATGCTTTACCAGTGAGGTATACACCCAGCACCCCCCCCCTTTTTTTTGGTTATTATAAATAGAAATTAAAGTACTGGCAGTTTATAAGGGAAGTTTTTGTTTGTTTGTTTCTTTGTTTGTTTTTGCTGCTGAAGGTTGAACCCAGGACCTGGTGCATACTAAGCATTTGCTTTCGCACTGAGCTATACATCCGGTTCCTGACATTATTTCTTGATTTGACGAAATTGATACAGGAAAATTGCTTGAATTGATAAAATTACATTGACATAAAAGGTCTGTTAGACTAATAATTAAATAATAAAAAATATAGAAATGTAGGTGGCTTAAAAGAAAATGGTTTTGAGGAACAAAGATTTAGAATGGTTTTTGTGGAAAAATGGTGACATCTTCACAATTTTTGCTAGAATGACCCATTTTGTGATTGTGTTTCAAAAATAAGGAATATGATATCCTGTACTGGTTTTACTTTTTATAAAATTTGTTTCTTTTCCTTTCCTCTTCCCCCCAAAGAACCAGTCAACTCTAGATTTATTCTTTATCCCATAATAAAAAAAGATCCAGAGTTGCAAGTTTAACTTGAGTTGTTAAATATAATAAAACTCTTAATTATATACATGTGTGTGTGTGTGTGTGTGTGTGTATTTGGTGCTTGGGATTCAACCCAGGGGCATTATACTTCTGAGCTACGCCCCTAGCCTCATTTTTCATTTCTTCCTTTGAAACAGGGTCTCACTAAGTTGCGGAGGGCCTCACTAAGTAGCTGAGGCTGGCCACGAACCTGCGATCCTCCTTGTCTCAGTCTCCCAAGTACTGGGATTACAAGCGTGTGCCACTACGCCCAGCTTATCTTTATGATTTTGATCCCCGTTTTAAGTAGTTTTACTTTGTGGCCATTTTCTGGTGCCAGTTATCTTTTCTGAATCTCTGCTTCCTTGTTTATATAATGGGGATAATAATTTTTACAAGACTTTTGAGAATTATTTGAGATAAAATGTGTGATGCCTGGCATATAGTTAGCATTCAATAATTATTAGCTAATATAACTAGTACTGTTAGTAATCCAATAGCTATATGCTTTATTAATACATTTTATGAATATGTATTTTAGAACTTCAGCCTAAAAAACGAAAACCAGTCTCTTAAGAAGAATATTTCAGCACTTATCAAAACTGCCAGAGTGGAAATAAACCGCAAGGATGAGGAAATAAATAATCTTCACCAAAGGTATAACTAAGGGATGTATATCTGTTATAAATTATGTGGGTATTGGTGTGTGGAATATTTTTTTGAATGTAAAGATGGAAATATGCATTTTATTAAATAAGGCTTTAATGCGAGCAGGGTCTAATATGCTAATGACATTATCATAATGATATATACGTGATTATTTATAGAACATTGCCATATACCTCTCTGAATATAGTTTTCTAAAACACTGGGATCTTGTTCTAGGACTCTGCCCTTGAGAAGATGGTGTATGTGTTATGGGTTCTTCTGGGTCCATACCAAATTACTAAAATATCAAGAGAGCAGGGGCTGGGAGGGTTGGGTAGCTCAGTGGTAGAGTTCATGCATAGCATGCATAAGGCCCTGAGTTCCATGCCTAGCACAAGAAACAAAAGAGCATCTGTCCTTTATAGCCCTTGTTAATAAAAATTAACAGTTGTGTATTCATTTCCCTCTCAAGTAGACTGTCTCTCTATTTTTTTTTCTTTTTGTGGTATTAGAGATTGAACCCAGGGTCTTCTACCTTTCAGCTACACCCCCAGCCCAATTTTATTTTTATGTTTTTGAAACAGGATCTTGCTAGGTTGATGAGAGTCTCACCACTTGCCGAGGCTCTCCTGCAAACTTCGATCTTCCTGTCTCAGTCTCCCAGGTACTGGGATTATGGGATTACAGCGTGCCCCACTATGCCCGGTGTAGATTGTCTCTTTTGTTCACTTTCTTTTCTTGCTAGGTTGATGAGAGTCTTACTACTTGCTGAGGTTGTCGAACCTGCGATCCTCCTGTCTCAGCCTCCCAAGTACTGGGATTACAGGCCTGTGCCAAAACCTCCCAGCTACAAACTTTCCTTCTTGAAATAATCTCTCCTTTTTGCATTAGTGATGTAATAGCTTTTAGTTTTATTCCTCACTTAGGTTTATTCTTTCATTCTTGGTTGTTAAAAGTTTGAGTTCCTTAAAGCTTAAGCCTGTGACCTTTTCTTAGTCTCTATCAGTATTTTCTTTTTTTCTGTTCTTTATGGGTTTTTTGTTTGTTTGTTTGTTTGTTTGTGTGGTACTAGGGATTGAACTCAGGGGCATTCTACCTCTGAGCTACACCCCCAGCCCTTTTTATTTTTTGTTTTGAAACAGTCTCACTAGGTTGCTGAGAGTCTTGCTATTTGCTGAGGCTGGATGATCCTCCTGTCTCAGACTCCCAGGTACTAGGATTACAGGCATGCGCTACCATGCCCAGATTGTTTATGTTCCTTTGATCTCTGAAATTGTTTATTCTCTTGTTTCTACAGTTGTTGCTGCCCATTCACTATCATCTGAATTTGCAGTAATCTTTCTGCTGATATCTGTGCATCTAATTTTGCTCTCTTTAGCCTGTTTGTCTCAGTATTACAGCCAAAGGATGTGTTCTATACTATTGCAAAAATTACCCACTCTAACCCCTCCCATTCTTGTTTTCTTTTGCCGTACTGGAAATTGAACCCAGTAGCCCTCTGCTACTGAGTTCTATCCCCAACCCTTTTATTTTATTTTGATACAGGGTCTCACTAAGTTGCCCAGGCTGGCCTTGAAATTGCACTCCTCCTGCCTCAGCCTCCCAAGTAGCTGGGATTACAAGTGTGTGCCACCATGCCTGGCTCACCTGCTTTACTTTATTAAAGCATGTCAATGGGTTTTCATTGTTCTTAGGATAAAAGAGCATAAGGCCCCCAAGGCCTGTAGCAGCTCTGTCCCAAACTACTTTTTAAGTCTGCTTCAGTGCTTCTCTGGGCCCTAGGTATCATAGCTCTGACATTCTTCCAGTTCCTGGGAGGTACCATGCATTCTGCTTTTGTGTGGGCTGTTTCCACTACCTAGAATGTTCCTCTCCTTCACCTGCTATAACTATCTGCATACTCATCCTCAGGTCTTGGCTTAAACAGCTTTTTTAAACGGGATACTTTTCTGTGTTGAGGTCACATTTCTCTTTCGTTAGCTTCATATACACTTGCAGTTCTTCAAATTGTGAATGGGAGCTGGGCATGGTGGTGCACACTTGTAATCTCAGTACTTGGGAGGCTGAGAGTGGAGGCTCTGGGTTCACAGCCAGTCTCAGCTACTTAGTGAGGCCTCCGCAACTTAGTGAGACCCTGTTTCAAAATAAAGAATTAAAAATAGGACTGGAGCCGTGCGTGGTAGCGCACGCTTGTAATCCCAGTACTTTGGGAGGCGGAGACCGGAGAATCCGGGTTCACGGCCAACCTCAGCGTGCATGCGCACACGCACAGTCGATCTCTCTCTCCTCTCTCCTCTCTCCTCTCTCTCTCTCTCTTTCTCTCTCTCTCTACCTAGTGAGGCACTCCGCAACTTCGTGAGACCCGGTTTCAAAAATAACGCATAAAAAAAATAGGGCTGGGGGTGTAGCGCGGAGGTAGAACGCCCCTGGGTTCAATCCCCAGTACCGCAAAAAAAAAAAAATAGGACTGGAGGTATAGCTCGGAGGTAGAAGCCCCTGGGTCCAATCCCCAGTACCACAAAAACAAAACAAAACAAAAAAATTGTGAATGGGATTCCTTGATTAGTGTTTTTTTCTCCCACTGAACTGTAAGCGTCATAAAGCAGGGACCATGTGTATTTGTTTTCTCAACTTTTTGTTCCAAGCACCTGGCACTATGCCTGGCACATTCTAGATACTCAGGATTATTGAATGGATGAAGACAGTCCCATTGTATGGGCCATTTTGCATTATTTAGGCCTTTTGAAAATAAAGATGAGGAAAAAAATGGTTGTGTGCATTTAATAACCTAAGTCATTTCTCCCAGTGTAGCTAGCACAATAAGTTTGGTTCCTGAAGTGTTGGGGAAGTTTTGTTTATATTTGAGTCTTCTGGGAGAGGGGCATGATGTTTGTAAGGGTGAAACAAAAAGCTCAGTGAGAAAATGACGGAAATTACCTCCTTAATTTGTAGTTATACATTTTCTCATAAATGCTTTGTCAAATATCCTTTTGTGAAATATAACTAGTATTCTAATAGTGTTTATCATTTGGTTGAAACAATGTTTAGTGAATTGAAAAGTTGAGATATAAACATACGGTGACAATATATAGAATATTTAAGAGTGTAAATTCAGGAAAATGTTTAATATGAAGGTATATTTTAAAGTAAAACTTTTCAGTGGTAGTGTTTTATTTAGTGTGATCCTATACTAATTGTGTTAAAAGCTCTGTGAGCCAGAACTATCTTTTGAGAACTTATAACTTTAGAAGTATGATGCACATTACACATAGACAACCTTTTTTTTTTGGTGATAGGGATTGAACCCCGGGGCTTTTTACCTTTTTTTTTTTTTTTTTTTTTTT
>PVJS01058630.1:0-11724 GCA_004027185.1 Glis glis | reverse complement strand
ATCATATAAGCAAAGTAAATGCAAAGATGACATGTGTGGAATGCTATCATGTCTGGGAAAATTACCACTGAACAAAGGTAGACACACACACACACACACACACACACACACACACACACACACACTCACCTCCTTCTCCTTCACTGAGGTCCACGGATCCTTGAGCGTCTTTACACACTGCACACAGACACTAGGTCTGTAGAGAACTGGAGGTCCACCTTCTCATTTCTCCTTATCTGGCAATGGGAAAAAAATGGTGAGAGAAATCTGCTGGTTTGAAATTACTTATGGGAATCTATGAAGCCAATTTATGGCCCCCTTCCTGAATTCTACAAACCTAATTGTTATCTTTGATGTTAATGTGTTTTAATTAAAAAACAACATTAAGGGAGTTTAAGGAGACAATAAAATATAGAGAACATTTGATGAATACAGCATATTATAGATGTTTTCTGTTAATGTGGTGATACTTTTGTTTCCCATACATTTCCTAGGCATCCATATACACATACATGCACATATGACACAAAACTTCATTCACTCAACAGTATCTTTGAACACCTTTTAAGGTATTTAAATATTTTATATAGTTTTCATAAGTTGTTGCTGATTTGAAGTTGCTTATACGATCCTCTGAAGTAGGCTTTTGGCCACCTTCCTGAATTCTACATGAACATTTGTTCACCAATTTTTTTGGTATGAAAACCTCCAAAGTCTTGTTTTATGTAGCTTAGTCTTAAAACCTATGAAAATTTTAAAATAATGCTACTTCATTTTAAATCCTTTAATTTATTCAATTTAAATAACAATATTAGACTCATTTCATACTTAAATAAATATACATGCATTATGAAAAAACATCTTTCTGAAACAAAAATTTCAATTTTCATTCATGGTGTTATTACTTTTCTTGACCTTACTGGAAATTAAGGGACAGTAAAGTTTGGTAGCAATCTGCAAGTCACACAGCTGGTGATTGGTAGAGCTGAGACTCAAACTTCCATATTTTCCTTAAAATCTATTGGATTTGAAAGGACTGACCTTGAGATCAGTGATAGCATCTTGGTAGATAAAAGTTAGACCACAGTGGGAGTTTTTAAACCTGGGAAACATTAGAAGTCAGAACTTCATGCCTCCCCTCTTGAGAGCCTGTTAGATGCATGTTTCTTGCCAGGACTGACCACACAGGCATGACATCTAAGCTTATTATAGCCACAAGTGATGTATCATAACACAACTCCGTCTCCCTAATGTGAATGACTACGTGGAACAGAATCTGTGTGTGCCTACGTACCCTTGTGAGAATTTTAGAGTCCTCACAAACCTGACTGAATTTATTTAAAAAGTCTTAACATGGTTTTAAGAGAGCCAGCTCTAAGTTATTTACTAACGATGTAGGCTCAGCATAAATTGCTTGGGCAGAGCAGATTCCCAAATGCAAAGGTTCAGCTTTATCTCCTTGTTTGTGTAGAGCACAGTGTACTTTGTGGGGGTTGTTTATCTTCTCAGGAACCTTTTTTTTCTCTCTAAATCATTCAAATACACATGTACAAATATAGTCTGAACTTTCTTTGGCTCTGGCAAAACCAGAGTTTCTGGTTTGCCTTCCTCTGACATCCAGGTGCTTTACCCTCGTACCTTTTCTTTTTTGCTGGCCATTTTTAGAGTGATCAATAACCTGAAACCTCTCACCTGCAGGAATATACCTCACTTTCTTGTGTTATGGAAGACTCAAATGAAGTTTGCAACAGGAATCAGGCTCTTGTGTTATGGAAGGCTGAAAGAATTGGAAAATGAGTCTGTATCTCTAACTGGAGAATCAGGGTTCTCAATCTCCCATTCTTTCTTGCACAACTCCTTGTATAAAAAGGTCCTTTTCCCCAAATGCCTGTTCTATGAAGAACTTCAAGTGTTATCTCTAACATTTCATTCATTCATTCATTGGATTGGGCATGGGGTAAGTGACTGTGCTCAAGACTGATCAATGACTGATTGGTAAGTGACTGATCAGTGCTCTCCTTCCAAGGATGTATATACACTTCCTGGTTTCTGTAGAAAGCTAACATCAACAAGAACATTTTTGATGAAATTCTGGTTTCTATGACAACTGGGATATGTCATTTATCCTGGCAGTAGAAACATATGACAAAGTTATTTACAGGCTGAGAGGAAGGACTAGCAGCAAAAATGTGTGACCTTTTAGGTGTCTACTATTACTGTGTGATTGGGTGTGTTTTAGGTGAGTGAATTATTTAGTTTGACAATAGAGACTATAAGCCTTCCTGTTTTTTGAAGAGTCTTGAAGTTCCTACCAAAGGGAGTCTGAGGTGATAAATCACCTGTCATCCATTCTGTGTTTCTATGTCCTAAGATGACCCCTGATGGGGAGGGCATTGCCATATGAGTTCTTTAAAGCAGAGGTTTCCAAGTATTTCTGATCTGACATTTCTGTGTTTGTTTGTATCCTTAAAGATATGCTTTATTCGTTTTATATCTACTTCTTATAAAATTATTATGCATATTTTAATGGAGAGAGAACTTAGCTCAGCATATGATGAAATAAATTGAGTAGGACTGGAAGCCCTACTGTGCAATTGTGGAACTCTAGGGTTAATGATATGCTTATCTCAAGTAGCTGACACAAATGGATTAACAAAGGTCTTCTCTTTAAAAGACAAATTTCCTGTCATCATGCCACTAATTAAAATCTGCAAATGCCCCCCTTTAATAGAAACAAGGTACAAGCTCCTTAACAAAGGCTTTGGTTTTTGTTTTGCATTTAAGGAAGTGAATGTTGCTAATGTTGTAATTATTTTTGCATTTCTACACTTGAAAAAAAATCGCAATGTCTAAAGGATTTACTGTGACATTCTTGTCAAAATATGTGTTTTAGGAAGAAGCAGGTGGCAGGTAAAAGATATCTAAGCCTCTCATTACCAAATCTTTTTTCTATTTATTTTATTGGCACATAATATTTGTACATATTCATGAGGAATAATGTAATGTTTTGATTCATGTATATGTTGTGTAGTGATGAACTCAGTGTAATTACCATATGCTATCACTTTAAATTTTTATTTTTATTATGAGTACATTTAAATTCTTCTATTTTTTACAGTACTAGGGATTGAACCGAGGGGTGTTCTACCTCTGAGTTACACCCCCAGCCCTATTTTATTTTTTATTTTGAAACAGGATCCCGCTAAGTTGATGAGGGCCTCGCTAAGTAGCTGAGGCTGGTTGTGAACCTGAGATCCTCCTGTCTCAGCCTTTCAAGTACTGGGATTACAGGTGTGCACAACCACTCCTGACTTATTCTATTTTGAGAATATATAATTCATTATTATTACTTATATTCACCCTGCTCTGCCATAGAACAGCAGAACTTATTCCTCCTACCAAACAATAGCATTGTATCCACTGATCGGTTTCTCCCATCTCCCTTCCCCTCTATTTTCTCCAGTCTCTGGCATCCGTTATTCTACTCTTAGCTTCTGTAAGATAATTTTTTTTGAAGTACTGGGGATTGAACCCAGGGGCATTCTACCTCTGAGCTACACCCCCAGACCTATGTTATTTTTTATTTTTGAAACAGGGTTTCACTAAGTTTCAGAGGACCTCACAAACACAAAAGAGATGGTAATACGGAGTATCACTAAGGATACCACACTGTGACCTGCTGCTATAGCCAGTGCCATAGAACTGGCTGAATAAACCACTCTCATAAATGAAGAAAGCCTCCACCACTGGTTTCAATCCTAACATGAAGTAGAATATACAAGTGAATAGAATACTTGGTAATAACCTCATGGGTAGTAAATCAGATTACAGTTTTCCAAAGAAATAAGGTGACATTTTGCAGTATCCACTGATATATGATATGTCCACTTACAAATGCCATATACATTAATATATGATGTCTGTATAAAGAGCTTCTTTTTGAACACAAAGATCTCCATGGTTGACATGATGCTGACCAGCTCATGGGCTGATTGTCAGGAAGAAGAGTGCATTGGCTCTAAATAAGATAAGAGTAGAATCATGCCAGATGCGGAGGTACACACCTGGAATCCCAGTACTTAAGAGGCTGGGACAGGAGGATCACAGGTTTGAGGACAGCCTCAGCAACTTAGTGAGATCCTGTTTCAAAATAAAAAAGTAAAAAGGGCTAGGGGTGTAGCTCAGAGGTAGAATGTCCCTGGTTTCAATACCCAATACAACAAAAGCAACAGAAAATAACAGTGGAATCATTTTTAGCCAAAGTAAATGATACCTATTTTTAGCCAAAGTAAATAATTCCAGTATACTTGGCATAATTATCTAAGATACAGAGACCTGGAAATTACCCACTAAGTTTTTTTGGGGAGGCTACTAGAGATTGAACCCAGGGACATTCTACCTCTGAGCTACACTCCCAGCCCTTTTTACTTTTTTATTTTGAAACAGGGTCTCACTACATTGTTGATGCTGTCCTCAAACCTGTGATCCTCCTGTCTCAGTCTCCCAAGTACTGGGATAACAGGTGTATACCACCTTACCTGGCTCCAATAAGTTTTTGAGTAAATGTCTGGCAATAAGTCTGACTTAATGATAGAAGGAATAAGTTTTTAAGTAAATTTCTAGCAATCGGTCTGACTTAATGACAGGAGACAACATAGGCCATCTCCTTGAAGGCTAGGCTCCTCTTCTTTTTCTGACTTCCTGGGAGTTGATCTAACCCAGCTTTTTTGTTGTTGTTGTTGTTGGTAAAGGAATAATTGACATAAAACTCAACTGATTTTTATTGTAAAATGGTATATCTCTCTTGGAATTTTATTTCAGTTTTGTTGCCTTGGTGGACTTCTTTGTTTAGTACCACAACAGAGGAGTCTCCATTAATGACATTCAGAAAGAAATCTGAAGGTTCTTACAGTGCTCACAGTGGTAACCAACTGATACCAAGCACTCCAAAGCATCCCGAGGAGGCCCATGGAACCTGAGATTTACTGAGGTCAATAAGGTGAGGCTATCAAACAACTTGAAGGTAGAATACCAAGGTTGATGAAAGGAGAAAATGATTCTTTATTCCCATTTAAACATTCTTTTCAGGAACAAAAGGACAACATTGTCAGGGCTAGACTCTAAACCAGTTGTGGGATCATTTAAGAACAAGATGGAAAGATCAGTGATATGTTCCATTCCTATACAAGTCCTTTTTCTTTCTCTTCCAGATACAGCATGAGGAAATTCAGTTCCAACCTTGGAATTTGCCACTTTATCCAGACCTAACTCTTTAATGGCCATGTTCAACCCTTCATTTTTATTAATAATTCATCATAGTTGTTAAAAGATGAACAGCTGCTGAGAACTGCAATTTTTCTCTCACCATCAGTGTGCCCATCATGACATCATCTTGTATCAATACATCTCTAGATAATCAATGTGAATCTTTCTTTGTAGCCAAGACATCTAAACAATGAAAAATTTCCTCCATCTTTTGCAGCTACAATGACACTGGGGCCAGGTTTCATGATCCAATTGATATTTGATACTAATTCTTTTTTTTTTTTCGGTACCGGAGATTGAACCCAGGGGCATTCTACCTCTGAGATACACCCCCCCAGACCTATTTTTTTATTCTTTATTTGGAAACAGGGTCCCACTAAGTTGCAGAGGCCTCACTAAGTAGCTGAGGCTGGTCACGAACCCGGATCCTCCTGTCTCAGCCTCCCAAGTACTGGGATTATAAGCGTGCACCACCACGCCCGGCTTGATACTAATTCTTTTGTGTGCATGTGGGTATGATACTGGGGATTTAGCCCAGGGGTGCTCTACCTCTGAACTACACCCTCAGTCCTTTTATTTTTTTAATTTTGAAATAGGGTCTCACTAAGTTATAGCATGCTGGCCTCAAACCTGCAGTCCTCCTGTCTCAGCCTCCCAAGTACTGGGATTATAGGTGTGCACCACCATGCCCAGATTGATACTCTTTCTCAATTGTTTCTCAACCAAGTACGAGGCCACTGTTCACTTTTACTCCATAGCAAATGTTATACATTGGTCAATGTCTTCAGGTCATTCAAGGTCATCCTGAGGAGGCCATTGGTGTTTCTTTGTGACTTTAGGATAAAAACCTGGACATTACTGAAAGGCATCTGGAGAGTTTCTGCCTTTCCATAGAAGCAATTGGCTTGGGATGGTACCAGGGTCACAGGCAGCTGGTGGTGACCTTGGGCTCTGGCAGTAAGAAGGCTGGGTTAAGCCAGGTGTGGTGGCACAAACCTGTAATCCCAGTATTTGAGAGGCTGAGACAGGAGGATCACAGGTTCAAGGCCAGCCTCAGCAACTTGGCTAGGCTTTCTGCAACTTAGAGAGATCCTGTTTCAAAATAAAAAATAAAATAGGGCTGTGGGTGTACCTCAGCAGTAGAATGCTCCTGGGTTGTTTGAGTTCCTTATATATTATATACATTAGCCCCTGGTTGGATGTATAGTTTGTAAATATTTACCTTCATTCTGTAGGTTATCTTTTTGTTCTGCTGTTTCCTTTGGTTCCATTTTGGTTTTGTTGCCTGTCAGCACCAAATCTTACAAGCTTCCCTGCCATGCTGGCATTCTTGTGCCAACATTAAATGAGTACTTGTCCAAGTTATTATCTATCTCAATAATTAACAAGGGAAGCAGTAAACTATTAAACACTTTTTATACATATATGTAATATAGTTTTATTGGTGCATTGTGATTATGCATCATAATGAGTTTTAGACTGATAGGAACATATATGCACATAGCACTTGGTCTGTTTCCCTCTATATCCCACCCCACTCCCTCCCCTTCCCCATACATGTTATTGAGATTGGTATTGATAATTTCATGTATGTACATAGCATTATTTGAACTTTTTCCTTCATCAAGTCTCCTTCCTCTCCCTCCCCCAATCCCCCTCCATCACTCCACTGGAGTCTCTCCTCCTTTATCTGAAGTCCTTTTTTATCCAATTTATCTCTAGCTTCCACATATGAGAGAAAATATACAATAATTTTATTTTTGAGACTGGCTATTCTCACTTAGTATAATATTATCTAGTTCTATCCATTTTCCTGAAAATGATATAATTTTGTTCTTGTTTATGGCTGAAATTCCATTGTGTGTATATATCAAGTTTTGTAATCCATTCATCTGCTGATGGACACCTAGGGTGTTTCCATGAACACACACACACACACACACACACACACATTTTTCAAGTTGTAATCGGAATTTCTGATATTTTTTCAAAATATGTTTTCTTAGTCAGAAATCTCACTGCTATAATCTAAACGACCTAGCCATACTTCTTAGAGGAAGGAATATTTATTTGCTCAGGGTTTCCTTGGAAATTCTGGCTTGAGTCCATGTGAGGCCGGCGTCTAGATATCAGGGAATGGAGGCAGAAAGAGGGACATCGCAAGGGCTCTGCTCCTCACATCAAGGAGGCCAGAATCAGGAGAGCACTAGCAAGGGGACCAGGGACAATATATAATCCCCAAGGCCACACCTCCAGGGACCCACCATCTCCCAGCCTCACCCTACTGGCCCAGGCCACCACCCAGATAAATCCATTACAATGGATTTATACACTGCTGAGATTACAACCAAGCCCTGCTTCCAATATTGCTACCTTGTTTCCATGAGGGCTAAGGGGACATTCGATATTCAAACCATTACATATGTGCATTGCAAAGAATAAGAATAATTTGCATGGCTATGGACAGGAAGCACTGGTGTTGCTATCAGTTTTCTACATGTTTACATCAGTCTCTTACAGAATGGTAAAGTAGTCCAGTCAATCAAAAACATTGGAAGGATGTATTCTAAAAGAATGAGTTGATTTCTGTAAGGCGCATTAGCCAATGCTCAGCACTCCACTGGAAGCACCCGCAGCAATCTCTTGTGCTCATTATTAAGTTTTTCACGTTTTCCAGGCATGGTGGTATTAAGATAATTGCTTATATTTTGAGAGAGTTCCTCACTATAAATATTTTCTTTTTATTCCCTGCATATATGCTCAAAGATACCACTGTGGCCAGCAGGTGGCACATGTGACATTGTGCTCATCTTGAATAACCAACACATGAATTAATAAACACCCTTGATAGATGACAAATTTCCTGACATCACACCACTGATTGGAATCTGTAAATGGCTCTCTCTTTATACATAATGATAAAGGATGAGCTCCTTAGCAAATTTCTGATTTTTGTTTTGGCATTTTAGGATGAGGATATAACCATTTCGTAGTTATTTCTGTGTTTCTTATGTTTCAGAAGAAATGCACAGCATCTAAAAGACTTACTTTTGCATTCTCTGTCAGGATATGTGCTTTAGGAAGAGGCAGATACTAGGTAAAATTTATCTAATTCTCTAGGATCCAAAATCTATACTCCATTCCTTGATACTGGGAAAGGGATAATGCCAACCCTATTTTTCCTTTACCAACCTGATCCATGTTAGGCTCTTCCAGGCAGGTTCATCAGAGGGAGACAGAGTGTGTAGCTAGGCAGTTCTAATTCCTCACAAGTCTTTGTCCCCACTCTGAATATCTCCTCCTCCAAGTTTATCTGTTTTTAGAACAATCATATCTTCCTTATGTTTTTTCCAGATCTAAGAGTACTTCTTCCCACTATTGTTATTACCTCATTGCTTCCTATTTGCCTCTTTTGACCTCCAAATAAATCTATCAACTTCTTTCAGATTTCAAAAAAGTATGTGTGTGTGTGTCTGTGTGTCTGTGTCTGTGTGTACACATGACTGTTATGCTTGGGGAATTTTTTTAGTGCATCTTGAATATTCCACTTGATATTGTCCATTATTTTGTTCCTTCCAATATTCTACTTCTCCAGGCCATCTCTTGGTACTCCAATTATTTATCTTTCATGTGGTTAGGCACATAACCTTTGAATGATAGAAAATATCAATCTAAGAAAATTTCAAAGATATGTTCCTCACATTCTCTTTTGTATGATACCATTTTGCTATGTTTGCTTTGTTTTTGTTCACTCATCTGGTATTTTATTTTATATACCCTTAGAGTATCTATAAAGTATTACTTAAGTGCATATGTACATGTAAATGCATCCTCCCCATAATCTTTTACAATTTGATGGGGAAAGTCATGGTCCACTTCCCACATTCCATGTTCCCTCACTTCCGTGTTCCTCTCTTATGAAGCAATGCTATAAGGTTTCTGTTTACTGTTGAAGACATTCTCACTTTTATGTAGAGTTAAGCATATGTAGCATTGTTCTCCATGTATGTCTTTTACATAATCTGCATCATTTGTACTGCATTGGTCTCTAACATGATCATTTAAACATATACTTTTCTATGCCAATGCATTCAGATCTACATCAGTCTTTGTAATTGATAAATAACATTATCATTGTTGGCTTAGACTAGAGATTTTTCAATCTGTCCCATGTTGGTTATATCCAGTTTCATTATTGGTTATATCCAATTTCATTGTTGGTTATACCCAATTTCATTGTTATTGTTATGATAAACTACACTGCGATAACTTATTTTACGAATGCATGCAACTTCTTATTCTTGTGCACTGCACAGCAAAATTAATAGGTTCAGAAAGATACATGTTGTTCGCTCACCTGGATATTAGTTATTATGGAGGTATTGCTTTTGGGGAAAGAAGTTACCCTTGACCTTTTAGCCTCAAACACTGTATGTGATATTACAGTTACAGGGGATATTGGATGCCTCCTCTGTGGCAGAATAATAGGACCTGGAGAGTTAAAAGAGCATCTTTGAAAGAAAGTTGGTTTACTGGACTGAAGAAACTACTTACGTTTTTTAGAGTAATAGTGTTTGAAAGGGAAAGTACTCACTCTATCTTAAAATAATATCCTAAAGATAAACCATGAAATCTGTATAGCTCCTTTTCTGAAATGCTCTTGCTTTTCCTTTTGTAAATGAAAGATAGTTATCGAAGGTGCATACCTGATGAATAGATTTTGTGACTGGTTGTTTAGGAAACTATTGGGACTCAGCACTTCAATACTGAATGTTTGGTCAGTTGGATATGTGTGTATATATTTATGGTCCTATGATATAATTTGGAAAGTGAGAAACAAACCAATTTTTTATTCCTATTTGGGAAACTGAGGACAATTTCACACGTTCTCAGTTTCTAATAGTTGCCATTTAAATACTAGGTACAAAAACCAGTCCTTTTCCAATTAGAATGACCCCTCTGAAAAAATATCTGCAATCAGGGAACATAATAAGAAAAAAAATTAAAGATATAAATTATTACTCAATCATTCTACAAGTTCACTATTCATACAATCTTAAAAGCTTTTGTATAAACTATGCATGAAAATTTATGTTAAAATTAATCTGGAGATGGATAGGTATAAGAATAAGCAAGAATGTATTTTCTTTATAAAAGTAATTTTAGAAATTGTGTCTTTATTTTGATAAAGGGAATTTCCATCTCATATTTTACAAAACTGCTTTTTTGGAGGCTTTAAAATTATAAATACTAGAGCTTACAAGAAGCTGTAATAAATAGCTGGTGATCATAGGAAAGGAGCATTGGGGTAAAGTGAGAGAAAATGAATGGATAATGATGTGACAGGGTTTATATCAAGAAAAGTACCCTCATTTTGAGAATCCCTTGCTGAGATTTTTATTTCTTTTTTTTTTCAGAAGTGGTTTAACTAAATAGAGTTTCCAAAATATTTCCTTCAAGAACCATGGCTGTTGACTGGGGAAACAAAATTAATTTTTAACTAGTTTGTTAGTTTTTAACTAAAGATAAATGTCATAGAACAGAAGATAAACAGGACTTTAAAAGCTAAACTATACAATTAGAAAAATTTTTACTTGTTGGTTTGAAATTAGCTATGATGTTGTGATTCCAGAGTTGCTAATTATCATATTTCCATTTTGTCTTAATTTTACTGTTTTCATGCTTTTCAGATAGAGTTTTATTCAATTCTAAAATGAGATATTGAATACACTTTTATGCCCATGGTCTTCAGAGAAATTGAATTTTTGAAAAAGAAGTTAGCAAGGTATTCAGTGTTATATTAGTTTGGCATTGGGACTGTTGAGCAAAAGATGATCAATATTTATATATCTTTATTTCCATATCTGTTTGTAACCCATATCTATATTTGTGTATCTCTAGAGAAAGAGATGAACAAGATATCCTATTAATACAAAATAGGAAAAGAAATATATCTGCAATATTATATTTATGGGACCAAAGCACATAGTGAAGAAGCAGCTAAACATTTTTATTTAATGTATTTTCCTTTGTTTCTCTCAAACATGCATTGCTTTTATAATGAGAACATAACCATGATGAACATTTTTACTACACATTGAAAGTACTACAGAAAATGTTTCACCCACAAAAAAGCAAGTAAATGTGAATATTAACAAATATCAAAATGGGCTGTACATTTTAAATGACTTTTTGATATCTAATAAGCATATGTATAGATAAGATTAAAATTCTGGGGTATGTCGACTTGAATATTTATAGTAATCATTCCTGGATGATTGAAATGCTGAATACATTTCTTTCTTTTTAATTTTAAACATTATTTCAGATTTCTCCTAAGAATTTAGAAAATAAATAAATAAGTGAAGCTGAAAATAACATTTGTACTGGAAACAGAAACATTTGCAGGAATGTACATAGACATCATGGCATATATGCATCAATATCACAACTCATGTG
>PVJS01058629.1:0-11726 GCA_004027185.1 Glis glis | reverse complement strand
GTGGCCAGACTCAGCTACTTAATGAGGCCCTCCACAACTTAGTGAGACCCTGCTTCAAAATAAAGAATAAAAGATAGGGCTGGGGGTGTAGCTCAGACGTAGAATGCCCCTGGATTCAATCCCCGGTACTACCAAAAAAGAAAAACTTAGGGGATAGCCCAAGACCTGTGGCTTATTTTTCTAAACAGATTCGGTGTCACATGGGTGTTCTGGCTGCCTGCAAGCTATAGTTGCCACCACACTCCTGGTGGGTCAAAATCTTACTTGCCCACGTCTCCTTTAGATGAGTCAGGACAAGACTTTTAGTCCCTGGACAGGCAGGGCGGGCACCCCTGGTCAGCTGAGAAACAGGTAAATAAGACGGACTTTCGACCTTCAGCAACCCTTAAGATTAAGGGACTGAAGTCTCAGGGGGACGGGAAAAATAAGATAGAATAGCAATACTGCCAGTCAACAGCCACTGAGAACCAAGGATAATGACACAGCACTGATGTCATCATCATCGATGAGGGGGAGGGGAGTACAGCCGGGGCAGCTCCCTTGATTGCCAGAGCATCAGATACAGTGACAACCACATCACGAGGAGAGGAGAGTGAGAACAACCAGGTCCTAGTGAAGTCACCCAGGAGAATTTGACCCTGCGTCTCAAGGTGGGTCAGCATCGCAGTCAGAGGTTCCAAGAGAATATGGGGAAAACTACAAGTCAAATACAAGAGCCCTGACAACGCCTGATGCGAAGATGAAAGAAAACTCGCCCTCAGTTTCTCCACAGATCGGCCTTCAAACGACCAATCAGCTGCCACGTCTGCAATACAGGCACCTGTGCCTCAGTCCCATGGCACAGAGTAGTGCCACAAAGGCAGAGGCAAAAGGAAAGGAAAGGCAAGACCAAGCTGTGGAGATGAATAGTTGCCTGCCCTGCTTGAGAGACCTCCAACGGACCTTCCCGATTCTAGAGAAGCTGCAGTTAAGCCTCATGGCCACACAGAGAGGGGGGCACTGTCTCACGCATGACACTGAAAACTGGTTGCAGCATAACGGAGGAAGGAAAGAGAGCATCTCCCCTACTCGTCAGGGAGCCGATTTCCAAAAGACCAAAAGAGGAATCTTCAACTGAAGTGGTCAGTCATCCATGCTTTTCTGGAGAAAGAAGAGAAATACTCCCAGAACCTTCCTCAGATCGAGGAACTGACAGAGGAGAGGAGGGAGAATGCCAAAGATAAGAACGTCAAGAGAAAAACTCATAGGAAGCATTAGATGAAAATGAGCAACTTCTTGGAACATAAGCATTCAGCATTCAGTCATCTAATGAAAGAAAGATGCCAAGTTCTAGTGTTCTCCTATACCCTAGGAGTTCACAGAGAAGTATTTTTCAAATATTTGAGAAATGTAAACTGAGTACATGGGTAACGGGAGTGTTTGGTCATGTACCAAGCTGTATGACTAACCTGACTTTTTCTGCTTTTGTTTATTGTTGCACTGTGGATAAAACCCAGGAGTGTTTGTTCTACCTCTGAGCTACATCCCCACTCCTATTAATTGCATTTCTGGTTTTTTTGACAGAGGTCTGGCTGAGCTACTATGTATTGGCCTGGAACCTGCCATCCTACCATCTGTTTCCCAAGAACTGAGAATACAGGCCTGCCACTCTGCACCCGGCTATGGAACTGCCTTTGTCTCATACAATCTTCATGAGTTTGTTGTTAAATCTTTAAGAAACTGTCATCTACTCTGTAGGCACACTCTATACCCTATGAATTCGAGACAAGGATTAGGTCAATAAAGCACTCTTTAACAATCTTTAGGAAAGTTTCGTACCCTCTAAAAGGATAAGGCAAAATTTATTGGTCGGGATGCTAACCACCCCAACTTTCATCCCCTTACTGTTCATCATCCAAGGAAAAAACAGCAGGTGGCCACCAGAGGGATATGTAAATAGTGACACCCAAAGATGGTTTAACACCACTGTAACTTGCAAGGTTGGTAGTCCTCCCCAAGAAGAAACCCAATATTGTCTTATGAGGCCCCCCAAATGAGTGCCCGTCTATTCTGCACCCATCAAAAATGCAACACTCTTTTAAAAACCCTGTGAGAATTGAAAATTGGAAAAGACACCGGGTTTCTTTTTTTTTTTTTTTTTTTTGGCGGTACCAGGGATTGAATGCAGGGGCGTTCTATCTCCGTGCTACACCCCCGGCCCTATTTTTTATACTTTATTTTGAAACCAGGTCTCACGAAGTTGCAGAGGGCCTCACTAAGGAGGGAGAGGGAAAGGGGGGGGGGAGAAAGAGAGATAAGGCTGGCCGCGAACCTGGATCCTCTGGTCTCTGCCTCCCAAAGTACTGGGATTACAAGTGTGCGCCACCATGCCTGGCAGCAGACACCGTTTTTTTTATACGCCATTTGTGCCCCCTCCATAGTCCTGTCCTTCTTTGTATGCAGGCTCAGCAAAGGGGAGTTAGGTTCTGGGCCCCTCTTCATCATTTGACAGAGCTTACTCTCTCTGAACAGCCAATGGTCGACTATGCAGAATTGAGAATAGAAGAACATCTGTGCATGGCTACAGTGGGCCAGACTCTCAAACTTATTTTTTGTTCTTGTTCTTTCTTTTAGACAAGACCTAGCCTGCTCCTGCGGTCACCTCCAGCTCTCTCATTCCTTCTTAGTAATACCAGAGACTCCAGCTCCGCTATTAGGGAGACATATAATGTCAAAAACCAAGGTAGGACTTGCACTTCCTTCAGAACCACATAGGTGCTTCCCTTTGACAGAAACAGACATCAACCCAACAGTATGGGCAGATGGCAAAGATGAGGGACAGGCCCTGTCTGCTAACCCTGTCCTCATTAAGATAAAAGACCCGTCCTCTTTCCCCTCACTAAAGCAATAACCCCTCAACCTGAAATAACGGCAGCCCTGGTGCAAAGATGGAAGAGAACTCGCCCTCAGTTTCTCGACAGATTGGCCTTCAAATGACCAACCATGCTGTGACGTCTGCAGTACAGGCTCCTGCATCTCAGTCCCATGGCACCGAGTGGTGCCTGAAAGGCAGAGACAAAGGGAAAGGGAAGGCAAGACACCAAGCTATGGTGATGAAGAGCTGCCTGTACCTGCTTGACACACCTCAAACTGACCGTCCACACTCTAGAGAAGCTGCAGGTAAGCCTCATGCCAACACAGAGAGTGGGGACACCGCCTCACCCATGACACGGAAGATTGCTTGCAGCACAGTGGAGGAAGGAAATAGAGCATCTCCCCTACTCATCATGGAGCAGATTTCCAAAAGACCAACACATGAATCTTCAGCTGAAGCGGTCAGTCATCCATGCTTTTCTAGAGAAAAAACAGAAAAGCTCCCGGAATCTTACTCAGATTAAGAGGAAAGAGAAATAAATCTACCAAGAACTGAGGATTTTGGAGCAATTACAGCTCACGAGAAAAAAATCAAAATGAGAATGACTCGTTAATCTCATTAAAAGTTCAGAAACACCTGGATAAAAAACAGAAGCAACCCAATCGGCGAAAAGGATCTCCAGGTGAGTATACTCTCCGCTCCAACTCTCATCTACCGCCACAGAACCTGACAGAGGAGAGGAGGGAGAATGCCAAAGATAAGACAGTCAAGAAAAACTCATAGGAAGCGTTAGAGATGAAATAGAGCAACTTCTTGGAAGGTAAGCATCCAGCACTCAGTCACCTAATGGAAGAAAGATGCCAAGTTCTAGTGTTCTCCTATACCCTAGGAGTTCAGAGGAGTACTTTTCAAATATTTGAGAAATGTAAAGAGGAACACATGGGTAAAGGGAGTATTTGGTCATGTAGCAAAACTGTATGACTAACCTGTCTTTTTCTGCTTTTGTTTACTGTTGCACTGTGGATAAAACCCAGGAGTGTTTTACCTGAGCTACATCCCCACTCCTATTAATTTTATTTCTGGTTTTTTTGAAAGAGGGTCTGGCTGAGTTACTACATGTTGCCCTGGAACCTGAGATCCTCCCATTGGTCTCCCAGGAACTGAGAATACAGGCCTGCCGCTCTGCACCCAGCTATGCAGCTGTCTTTGTCTCATAGAATCTTCATGAGTTTGTCATTAAATCTTTTTTTTATGAAAAAGAATTCAATTTAAAAATATGGAACGCTTCACAAATTTGTGTGTCAACTTGCGCATGGGCCATGCTAATCTTCTCTGTATCGTTCCAATTTTAGTATATGTGCTGCCAAAGCGAGCACTTGTCATTAAATCTTTATGAAACCGTCATCTACTCTGTAGCCACATTCTATACCCTAAGAATTTGAGACAATTATTAGGACAATAAAGCACTCCTTAACAATCTTTAGGAAAGTTTCAAACCCTCTAAAAGGAAAAGGAAAAGTTTATTGTCGAGATGCTAACCACTCCAACTGTCATCCCCTTACTAATCATCATCCAAGGAAGAAACAGCACATGGCCACCAGAGGTATATGTAAATAGCGACACCCGACGGTGGTTTAACGCCACTGTAACTTAGAAGGTTTTTAGTCCTCCCCAAGAAGAAACCCATTATTGTCTTTTGAGGCCGACAATTGAGTGCCCAACTATTCTGCTCCCATCAAAGATGGAACACACTTTTAAAAACTATGTGGGAATATGAAATTGGCAAAGAAACCTGATTTTTAATACGCAATTTGTACCCCCTCCAAACTCCTTGTCCTTACTGTATGCAGGCTTAGCAAGGGGAGTTAGTGAGACCTCTGCTACCCAGGTTCTGGGCCACCTCATTTATCATTTTACAGAGCGCAGACTCTCTGAACAGCCAATGGTCGACTGTGCAGAATTGAGAACAGAAATACATCCGTGGGTGGATAAAGCGGGCAACACTCTCAACCTTTTTTTTTTTTTCTTACACAAAACCCATCCTGCCACTGGGTTACATCCAGTTCTCTCATTCCTTCTTAGTAATACTGGACACTCCAATTCTGCTATTAGGGAGACATATAATGTCAAAAACCAAGGTAGGACTTGTTCTCCCTTCAGATCCACATGGGTGCTTCCCTTTGACAGAAAGACATCAACCCAACAGTATGGGCAGATGGCAAAGACAAGGGACAGGCCCTCTCTGCTAACCCTGTCCTCATTTTTTTTTTTTTTTGCAGTACTGGGGATTGAACCCAGGGGCATTTCACCTCTGAGCCACACCCACAACCCTATTTTTTATTCTTTATTTTGAAACAGGGTCTCACTAAGTTGCAGAGGGCCTAAGGCTGGCCGTGCACCTGCGATCCTCCTGTCTCAGCCTCCCACATACTGGGATTACAAGCATGGGCCAACACGCCGGGCTAACCTTGTCCTCATTAAGCTAAAAGACCCGTCTGGCTAACCCTGTCCTGATTAAGCTAAAAGACCCGCCCTCTTTCCCCTGGCTAAAGCAATATCCCTTCAACCTGAAATAAAGGCAGCCCTGATGCGGAGATGGAAGAAAACTCTCCCTCAGTTTCTTCACAGATCGGCCTTCAAACTACCAACCATGCCGTGATGCCTGCAGTACAGACTCCTGCGTCTCCCTCCCATAGCACAGAGTGGTACCTCAAAGGCAGAGGCAAAGGGAAAGGGAAGGCAAGACACCAAGCTATGGTGATGAAGAGTTGCCTGTACCTGCTTGACAGACGTCAAACTGACCGTCCACACTCTAGAGAAGCTGCAGGTAAGCCTCATGCCAACACAGAGAGTGGGGACACCGCCTCACCCATGACACGGAACATTGGTTGCAGCACAGTGGAGGAAGGAAACAGAGCATCTCCCCTACTCATCCTGGAACAGATTTCCAAAAGACCAACACACGGATCTTCATCTGAAGCGGTCAGTCATCCATGCTTTTCTAGAGAAAGAACAGAAATGCTACTGGAATCTTCCTCAGATCAAGAGGAAAGAGAAATCTACGCCAAGAACTGGGGATTTTGGAGCAACTACAGCTCGAGAGAAAAAAAACAAGAAGAGAATGACTCGTTAATCGCATTAAAATTTCAGAAACAGCTGGAGAAAGAACAGAAGCAACCCAACCGGCGAAAAGGACCTCCATATGAGTATGCTCTCCGCTCCACCTCTCATCCACCGCCACAGAACCTGACAGAGGAGAGGAGGGAGAATGCCGAAGATAAGACTGTCGAGAAAAACTCATAGGAAGCACCAGAGAGATGAAAATGAGCAACTTCTTGGAAGGTAAGCATTCAGTCAGCTAATGTTCTAGTTCTAGTGTTCTCCTACACCACAGGAGTTCACAGAGAAGTATTTTTCAAATATTTGAGAAATGTAAAGAGGAACACATGGGTAAAGTGAGTGTTTGGTCATGTAGCAAAGCTGTATGACTAACCTGTCTTTTTCTGCTTTTGTTTACTGTTGCACTGTGGATAAAACCCAGGAGTTTTTTTACCTCTGAGCTACATCCCCACTCCTATTAATTTTATTTCTGGTTTTTTTGAAAGAGGGTCTGGCTGAGTCCTACATGTTGGCCTGGAACCTGAGATCCTCCCATCGGTCTCCCAGGAACTGAGAATACAGGCCTGCCGCTCTACACCCAGCTATGCAGCTGTCTTTGTCTCATAGAATCTTCATGAGTTTGTCGTTAAATCTTTATGAAACCGTCATCTACTCTGTAGCCACACTCTATACTCTAAGAATTTGAGACAATTATTAGGACAATAAAGTACTCCTTAACAATCTAGGAAAGTTTCAAACCCTCTAAAAGAAAAAGGGAAATTTTATTGTCGAGATGCTAACCACTCCAACTGTCGTACCCTTACTGATCATCATCCAAGGA
This sequence comes from Glis glis, assembly GCA_004027185.1. Lineage (NCBI taxonomy): Eukaryota > Metazoa > Chordata > Mammalia > Rodentia > Gliridae > Glis > Glis glis. Next base: position 4,932 of record PVJS01058629.1, on the reverse strand, counting down.
AGAAACAGCACATGGCCACCAGAGGTATATGTAAATAGCGACACCCGACGGTGGTTTAACGCCACTGTAACTTAGAAGGTTGTTAGTCCTCCCCAAGAAGAAACCCATTATTGTCTTTTGAGGCCGACAATTGAGTGCCCAACTATTCTGCTCCCATCAAAGATGGAACACACTTACTCTTCATTATCCAAGGAAGAAACAGCAGTTGGCCACCAGAGGGATATGTAAATAATGACACTGGACAGTTGGCCTAATGCCACTCTACCTTACAAGGTCAGTAGACCACCCCAAGAAGATACCCATTACTGTCTTGTGAGCCCCCAAATGAGTGCCTGTCTGTTCTTTCCCATCAAAGATGGAGCACATTTTTAAAAAGCCTGTGGGAACTTGAAATTGGAAAAGACACCCGTTTTTTTTATCCACCATTTGGGCCCCCTCCAAATCCTTGTCCTTTCTGTATGCAGTCTCAGCAAGGGGATTTAGTAAGACCTCTGCTTCCCAGATTCTGGGCCCTTCTTCCTTCGTCATTTTACAGAGCATAGACTCTCTGAACAGCCAATGGTCCCCTGTGCAGAATTTAGAACAGAAGAACATCCGTGGGTGTCTGTTTCTGAACCTTTGTCAGCTTTAAATCCCCTTCTCACTCATGCAACATTTTCCCTGAGGCGCACAGGAAATGATAGACAAGGCCGTCACACACCTGAAGTCCTAGCTTTAACAGCCACTATCCACCTGTGGATAATGAAAATATTTGGGGAGTTACAATGTTTTCTTCACTGGAAGTACCAACGTTATCTGTGGTATACAAAAAAATGTGTAGGACACCACCCAGGCAAGGAGGAAGGGAACAACCGGCAGGGAGGATGAAACGAGGCAGACATATGGGTCGTCATGCCTCAAGCTCAAAACAGGCCTCTCCCACTGGGCCATGAGGCGCCACATCCATGAACCCATGACAGGTGCTTAACTGGTTTGCCTCCAGCTAAGCTTCAATTGTTTTTGTAGGGTGCATACAGGGAAGCAGGGTGACCTCCACAACATCACCCAGTAAACCCACCCTCTCTCTCTTAGATGGCATCCCAACGATCAAAGGTGGAAGCTCAAACTCCCCTGGCATGCTTTCTCCAACATTGGGAAAAATTCCACCCCCAGGCTTTAAAGAAAGAAGCTCTCGTTTTCTTGTGCACTCAGGCATGGCCACAACATTCACTGGGCGATGGAGAGACCTGGCCGTCACAGGGAAGCCTCGATTATAACACTGTCTTGCAATTACATCTATTCGGTAGGAGAGAGAGTAAGTGCAGTGAGGCAGCATATATTTCACAGTTCTATCACCTCTGAAATCAACCAGACTTGTTCAAAAATTGCGGAGATGAAACAATCCTGGTGGCAATGGAAACGTCAGAATCCAGAGATCAGGTGACCCCGGGAAAACAGGATGACAGCCCTATAGGAGTTGCAGCACCTACAGAGTCCCACCCCCACATCTGGGGGACCACACCTAAACAGGCCCCTTCCATATCATGGTGCACAACCAGGAGACCCAAGAGGCACTTGAAATTAAGAAAAAAATGTCAGGGCTAATACCAAGGGGACAGGAAGGGATGCTTCCACTTGGGGCAGTGGGAGGAGGAGAAGTTGGAACATAAATTGTCCATAAAAAGGACCTTAGCAGTTACACCACCAAGCCTGATGAGTATGTGCAGACATTTGGGTTACTCAACTCTTTATATGACCCCATGTGAAAAGATGTTAAGCTTCTCCTAGATCCAATCCTGACTTCATTGGAAAAAGAACGAGTATGTAAAAAGGCTAGAGAAGTGGGTGATACTATAATGCACAAAATCTGTCTATTGAAGACAGACTGACAGGTTCCAACGGGAGAACAGGCAGTCCCATTACAGGATCCCAACTGGGACCCTGAGGATGCGAGGTGTGGGAGAGAACCCATTATTTGTATTATATACTAGTAGGACTAAAAAGAACTAAAGTCAAACCTTTCAATTATGGCTTATTGGCAGCCACACATTAGAGGCCAAATCAGTCCCCTATGGCTTCTTAGAAAGACTAAAATAGGCCATGGCAAAATTCACTAATTTGACTCCAAACTCAATAGAAGAGAAAGCCATTCTCAGAGACATATTCTTAACCAAATCCTCGCCGGATATAAAAAGGAAACTTCAAAAACTGGTGTCGGATACAGAAAAGTCCACTCTTGCCTTATTGGTGCAGACCGCTAATTCTATCATAATAGAGACTTGGAAATGGACAAACAAAAAGGAAGGTGTCAAGGGGAAATTCTACCCGCCATGCATATGAATGCCAACCCCACGGGAACCCAGGCTTGGGTCTGTTTCCAGTGTGGTAAGCCAGGGCATTTCCAATGAGAGTGCCCCCAACCGAGAAGCCGTAAATGACTTCCAACGCCCTGCCCACAGCGTCAAGGGGACCACTGGAAGTCTGGGTGCTCAGATGTGAAGGGATCTGGAGTCCTCAAATCCAGATCCCCTATGATGGGTCCCAGGGCCATCTCTCCAGACTCCCACCACCTGGGTTAAGACTGAAGAGCCTTGTGTGGCCTTAAAGGTGGAACCACAGACTGTCCGGTTCCTCATGGACACAGGTGCTAGGTTTTCCGAGTTGCCTTTTGCTCCCAGTTCGAGACCTCTCGTAAACTGACGGTTTGGGGCATATCTGGACAGCCTCTTAAACTTTTTTTTTTTTTTCACAAGACCTAGCCTGCTCCTGGGGTTAACTCCACTTCTCTCATTCCTTCTAAGTAGTACCAGAGACCCCAGCTCTGCTGTTGGGGAGAGATATAAAGTTTATCCTAAGATTGACCCCAATGGGAAAAAGGAGGGAATGGGATAAATTCAGAAGGCTAAAAACAAGTCACAGGTTTTATTACATCACAGAATGTTTGTGGAGGATGAAGCTTATGAAAGAATACTGTATGTTTAAGATGGTTATAGTTAAAAATTATTCAAAAGGTTTACAGTGAGGTTCTATTAAGATAATTTACTGTGTTTTCTACTCTCTGTTTTCTATTGTTATCTTAAGCCCTGGATTCTAAATTTCACTTCAAAAATGAAAGTTAACTCTTGTGTAACTGTAATGCTATTATTTTTGCTTCCCAAATGTTAAAAATGCATAAATGGGTATTAGACAAAACACCGTCAGTTTAGCTAACCACCTGGAGCCAGAAGCCCCAGAGCCAACAGCCCCAGAGACGGCCCAGCCTTCCTCGCCCTTCCCTCTCAGCCCCTGCGCGGCAGCCAGCTCCTCCTTCCACCCCCTGGCTGCCCTCCACTCAGGAAATCACGTCTCCCCCACTTTGTGAACAGGAGAAAGAAGCCAGGTGTTCCTCAGACCTCTGGCAGAAGTCATGGCTGCCAGATGTGGGCCTGCAGCTGAGGTGAGTCACAGAGGAGGGAAGGGACCTGGCCCACATCTAGCCAGCCCGCTCACTGTCAGGGAGAAGCAGCTGGGAACCTGAGGCAACAGCTGGCTCATACGGACGGAGCTTGAGCTAAAGCCCAGGTCTGCTGCAGCCGGCCCAACATACATCCACCCTGAGCTTCTCCCCAAACACCTCCACTCTGCCGACGACATGCCTGGTTCTCCATGCCCGGCACAGGTGACCACCTCCCGGCTCCAATGGCCCACTTACCAGCGCGGCCAGGATATCAGCTTCCCCCTTCACCTGAAAGCCCTGAATTTTGTCTCTGTCTCTCCTTAGGGTACTGAGGTGGTTCGGGGATTTTTTTCCTGTGGGAAGACAAGCGGTGGGGACAGATGGAGGCTCTGGGCTGGGAAAGAATGGAGGACCAGGGCCAAGTCCTCGGCCGGTAAGGGCCTTCAGAGGGGCTGGGCAGCCTGGCCTGCAGGGGTGCGCAGGGCAGAGTCGTGGGGAGGGCAGAGGCCCCGTGGCCAAGTGCTTACCTGGTGAGGTCCAGCCTTCTCCACCAGCACGGCCGTGTGTGGCCGGTGCTCCCGGGACTCGCGGCACATGACGCACAGCAGCTTCCCGTCGTCCTCGCAGTAGTAGTGCAGCTTCTCCTGGTGCCGCTCGCACAGCTTCGTGTCCTGCTGCTCCCGGGCCACCTCTCCCGGCTGCCTGCCCTTGTCCACCTTCAGCCGCTCGATGTTCTCCACCAGGCTGGCCAGCTGCCACACGGGCCGGATGTTCTCCTTCTTGAAAGGCTTCTTGCAGAGCGGGCAGACCGGGCGGCCCCCCGAGCCGGGACGGACGTCGGTGGTGCAGCTGCGGCAGAAGACATGGCCGCAGTCGATGGTCACGGGGTCCCGCAGGTAATCCAGGCAGATGGAGCAGGTCACCTCCTCCTCCAGGCTCCACAGCGGGGCAGGGTCTCCCTTCACCGCGGGGGTTTCTCCTCCTTGAAAGGAGAAGTGGGGTCAAGGCCAGGCACAGCGAAGGGCAGGGGCGGCAGCCTTACACGGCGCCAGCTCCAGCACTCAGTTCACACCACCAGCGCCTAGAAGACTTTCACGATGTCACAGCAAAAGGAACCTCACGGATCTCGTCCAACCCCCTCATTTTACACACGAGGAAACTGAGGCCCAGAGAGAGCAGCCTGCCCAGAGAGAGCGGCCTGAGAGAGTGAAGAGCAGGGCCGACACTAGCCCAGACCTTACTGTTGGGAAATTGCTCTAATGCATTAACTATAGAACAATGATGGCTACATGGCCAGAAAACTGGCATAAGTATATAAATCAACAATGTCTACCCTGTCCACGGCGCCCCCCTCAGTGGTGCAGTGTACAAGCTGCACATCCACCCACGGGGTCCTGACAGAGTCAAGAGACCCTCCTGCTTGCACCTCTGGGTTTCAGGTGTGAACGGTTAGGAGCACTGAGGTTCTTTACCCAAACTCAAGAAGCGTGGGGAAGCACCAGGAGTCTGAGTGCTGA
>PVJS01058628.1:0-11728 GCA_004027185.1 Glis glis | reverse complement strand
AACTAACATCACAATCAACAGTGAAAAGTTAAAAACCTTCTCTCTAACTAAGATCAGGAGACAGACAATAATGCCCATTCCCACCACTTCTATTCAACATTCTATGGGAAGTCCTAGCCCAAGCAATTAGGCAAGTGAAAGAGAAGCAACCTAATGGAAGAATTTTCACATGAACTTATACAAAAAAGAAATCCTAGCCGGGCATAGTGGCACACACTTGTAATCCCAGTACTTGGGAGGCTGAGACAGGAGGATCGCAGGTTCCTGGACAGCCTCAGCTACTTAGTGAGGCCCTCTGTTACTTAGTGAGACCCTGTTTCAAAATAAAGAATAAAAAATAGGGCCGGGGGTGTAGCTCAGAGGTAGAATGTCCCTGGGTTCAATCCATAGTACTGGAAAAAAAAATAGAAATCCTAAGATTTACATCAAAAACAATTAGAACTGCCTGGCATGGTGGCGCACGCTTGTAATCCCAGTACTTTGGGAGGCAGAGACTGGAGGATCCGGGTTCACGGCCAGCCTCAGCTCTCTCTCTCTCTCTCTCTCTCTCTCTCCCTGTCTCTCTCTCCCTCTCTCCTTAGTGAGGCCCTCTGCAACTTTGTGAGACCCGGTTTCAAAATAAAGTATAAAAAATAGGGCCGGGGGGTGTAGCGCGGAGGTAGAACGCCCCTGCGTTCAATCCCTGGTACCGCAAAACAAAACAAAACAAAAAAAAACAATTAGAACTAACAAGAAACTTCAAGTTCATGCTGTATATAATAATTATACATTTAAGTGTCCACTAAAACATATAAGTTACTACAATAGAAATGTAGATTAAAAGAATTACAAAGAATTCCTACAACTAATTAGGTCAACAAGTTTGACAACTTAGATGAAATGAACAATTTCCCACAGAGACATAAATTGCCAAAATCTGATTAAAGGAGTATGAATAATCTAAATAAACCTGATACAAATGAATAAGAATTATACTTCTCCAAAAAGAAAGAAAAAAACAGACTGAGGTGGCTTCACTGGTGAATTTTCCTGCATATTTAAAGAAGAAATAATAGCAGTTCTTCACAATATTTTTTCAGGGAATAAAAGAAAGGGGAGGAAAGTGTCAACACATTCTACAAGGGAAAAAATAAAAACATCTCTTGTCACCTGAAGCCATTTGTCTGCCAGTGATTAAACTGAGTGACAAAATGTTCCTTGTTACCTGTTTAACACTAGATCACGGAAAACAGGAGCCTACAAAAAAATCACTGAGTGCAATGGATCTTCTCTCCAAGGTTCAATTTTTGCATTGCATGTGACAAATCAATAAAAAATGTTACATTGCCTTGCTAGTCATACATTTAATTATTTCTATAACATCTGAATTTAACTCAGGAATGAAAAACTATGGGGCCCAAAAAACTTTACTGTGAATACCAGGAAGAGCACAGCAACAATGAAGACACAGGAATGGTTTCTATTTTTTGAATCTCTGACTAGAAATGGTTTCTATTTTTCTGAATTTCAAATGTTCACCTGTAGCATCTCTATCGTTGATCCCTCCAACCGTTGCTGTAGATTGGAGATGAGATCTCTCACCACCTGGCTGTGCTGGACCAGCTCATTTTCAGACTCTGCCAGGCTGTTCAGAATATCTTCTTCCTCTTTCCCCAGCTGTTGCAGCTCATTCTTCTCTTCCGAGTCCAGGATGCCTCTCAGTTTTTCAAACTGTGCCTGGACACTTCGTATTTCATCCTTCATTTGATTCTTCAGGGATGAGAAAGAGAGAGAGGCACTCAGACTAACAGGTGGAGCTTTGAGCTAGAAAAAGATTTCCCTTGGAGTGTTCTCCCAGGGGAGGGAGATAGAAGCAAGGGGGCAATTCTTAGGGAAGTAGGTTTTGCCTTTTATTTCCCTTCATGCATATTCTAAAATAATGTCAGCATTACTGAGACTCCCCCTGAGCCCCAATGGGACAGCTGAGTCTGGTTTAATTCAGGATCCCCTGCCTGCATTACTCCTCATTCCACTCCTGAACCCCATGACAAAAGTAGAACCCTGAGGACAGCACAGAACCCACTGTCAAATGTGTTCCACCCATGGAATCTCAGAAAGCACCCAGGAATGGATTAGCCACCTCACCAGAGCCCTCCATGTGGGTGCCTCCCTCCAAATAGCTGAGCTCCTTGTGACACATTCACGCTCCATCCCCCACCCCGCAAGAGAAAGGCTGAAGAGGGGGAGTCCAGTGACTTCTGGATTTACCAACTGCCAGAGAATAAAGAGCAAGGGAGCTCCTTCCCAAGGTCCTGCCCAGGTTTCTGGTAACCCCCATAAGGAAATGTGTCCTCCTGCCTTCCAGAAAGTTCTCTCCTTTTGGATGTGAGTTTTCCAGTTTTCAGAATATTTCTCCTTCTTCATCAGCTCTTTCACAGCTTCCTGGAGCTTCTCCTGTGAGAAAGAAATCACACCAGAGCCAAGATATGAATTTTTTCAGCACCTGGATAGAGGAGAGTCCTGGAAGAAATCAGGTTGATCTCAGCAGAGAACAGCGATTACAGAAACTGAGAATGGCAATGAGAATCTATGAGTTGGGAGAAAACCTGATGTGGAGGATGTCTTCTGTAAGTCTCAGGTAATAAAGATCCCATCTCCTCACCAAGAGTAGACCGATTCTTTTCCTGCTAGAAGAGGAACCTGATCCTGCATTGAAGAAAAGAACTTCGAACTTAACCCACCTCATTGACTCTTTCCCTGAAAGGGGTAATCAGAGCTCTCTTGGCACCAAATCTCCACCCATCTAGCACAAGGCACACAAATGTTTGCTCCTGTCTATGAGTTTGTACTCTACGCTTCTTCTCTTATAAGTAAATGGAGTGCACAAAAAAAAATTCTTTAACCCTCAAAAGGTAAGCATAGGGTGTGAACAAACAACAAGGCTCAGTTCTATGTTGCAACACAATCAAACTACAGGGAAAGGTGGAGATTTCCCATGAGGTACAGTTTTCCACTCTGTCGTCCCTCCACCCTGATCTCTTACCCGATACTCATCTGCAACCTCCTCCATGACAACTGTGTGGTGACCACGGTGCTCCTGAGAACGCTCACAAAGCCAGCAGATGACCTTTCTGTCCTCCTTACAGAAGAGCAGGAGTTTTTCTCCATGGCGTGCACACCGATACACGTTCTGCCCCTCCTCTGGGCTCAACTTGACCTCCTTGAGCCTCTCCACTATGTTGGCCACACTCCGATTAGGCCGTAGGTTCTCAAACTGGTAAGTGACTCTGCACACAGGGCACCTGCTCTCCCCTTTTTGGCTTTTCGTGGATTGATAGTTTGACGTAATGCACGTTTGGCAGAAGTTATGGCCACAGTCCAAGCTCAGAGGTTCTTTCAGGAGCTCCAGGCAGATGGGGCAGGTCACCTCCTCCTTTACATTCACCAGAATTGCTGAAGCCATAGAACCTCCTTCCCTGCTCCCGCCTGTCCTGACTTGTGAGGCTCCTGCTGCTCAGATTCCTGCATGATTGGAAGATTCAAAGGGGGCAGAGTAAGAAAGACAGGAACAGGATGCATACTGACTTTGGACTTATGGGCTAAGTCCAAAATACTGCAAGTCAACAAAGAAAAGGAAGAGAAACACAGAGAGGAGTTCAGAGACATGGTGAAATGGGTTTTTCAGAATAATTTCAAGAACTTCACTCCATAGTTCATGTCATATGACAACATCTCATATATGTAATAATTGCTATTTTCTTTTACTTGTTCTGAACAGGAGAAATGGAGGCCTTTTCTACCAGGATCCTTTTGTAGCCCACATCTATCTTTGCCTTTTCTTCCCCAGGCCAAAAATACATTCTCAATATTAAAGGCATCAAACGACGTATGCTTCAGGGGTTTTAGCCTAGCTCTTCTCTCAGCATGGAATGCTCCTTTCCATAGCCGTATAATTCATTCTTGCACTTTCCTTACATGCTATTTTATAAGAAAGAATATCTCTGAGTACCTTCATTGAATGTAACAATACCATCTCTTGTTGTATATTTGAGATGAATTATTTCATTTTCACCATGTAATACATGAAAATGAGTGTTTGTGTGTACACATGGTAAATTAGTCATTTCATTAGCTGTATAAATAGAAATAGCCAGTGATTTACAAAGATCACTTATGTTCAATACATTGAGCTGAGGTGAACTTTGCCCATTTGGAGTCCTCCTTCAGAGGTCTCCCCTCTACTCCACAGAGTTAATCCAAGAAAAATAGAGGCAACTGCATAGACCCAGTTGATAGCCAGAACAAGGGAGTGTGGAAGTATGCTTCTGACCACTAGGAGGCGGTGGGGAATCTTGTTTCTAAATGTTGGAATTGTGCCTTGGCCTGGAAATTTGCCAAAGACATAGCGGCCTAGAAGTTGGGTATGCTGGGGAGGGAGATGACACAGATATACTCATAGGATCACTCACATCAAAACCCGAAAATTATAATCCTAGAAGAAATGGACATTAGTTTTTGGAGTCTCAAATTATTAGATGTGATCATTCTACAAATAATCATTGACAATGGATTATATTTCAGTAAGTAGACTAAAATCCCAAAACAGAAAGATGAGTCCAAACCCATGGTGTAAACCACTATGGACTTGACATTTAACTGGACAGTCGGAGCAAATTAAATAACCAGCAAGAGCAGGCATGGCAAACACTATTAGAGAGATGTACATGTCGCAAGGTTAGGTAATGGAACAAACAGAGGGTTATCCAAGAATTCCAACCCAAAACATACAGGTTTAACTGAAACCTAAAGAATATGAAGGGAATGAGGGAGGTAAAAAAGGACAAATGTGTTAGGTAGAAAAAAGTGCACATATGAGTAGCCTGTTTGTAGAAGATGCAGCATCTAGAATGATTGTGAAATTGCCGATATGGCTGGTGTGCAGAGAGCTGCAAGGCCTTTGGTAGCACGTAAACCTATAGGGGACAGAAAATGTGACACTTTCCAAATGACAAAACATTTAGGGACTATTTTTAAGAATAAGGAGAAATTGTCAACATCAGTTATCAAAAAAAGTACCCCACATCCCCAGCAAATAGAGCTTTGGCTGAACCACATAACTATGCCTCCTGGGGCCAATCTGACACAGTACCCACCTGCTAGGGAACCAGAGCCTTGGTGGAGCTGTGTCTTCTGGCCCTCCGGGCAAAGAGCTGAGTAACTCCACCTCCTCAGAGCCAGACTTGCCCCCTGGAGTCTATGCTGTTGAGGCACCCTGCCTTCCTGGGGAGCACAGTCACCTCTGTACTGCCCTTCGCCTCCGGAGGCCTGAGCTGCTGTGGCACCCCATCTTCTCAGGGCCTGGTGTCATCACTACACTGCTCTTGATTCTGAGGCCCGAGCCACAGCTGTGGCCCCAGCCTGGGCTATCACAGTATCCTACTGTCTTGGAATATATTTCTGCTGCTATTATAGAGAATGCTCAAGACTGGGTAATTTATAACAAACAGATTTATTTCTTACAGCTACAGAGGCTAAGGTGTCCAAGATTGAGTAGCTCAAATCTGGTGAGACCTTCCTGCTGTATCACCCCATGGTGACAGCAGAAGGGAAAGAGAGCTTGTGTGAAAGAGAACAGGGTATGAGAGGAAGTGGGAAGGAGGCTCAACTCATCCTTTCCTCAGCAGCTCCCTCCCAGGAGAACTAACCCAGTCCTGCAGTCACAGCATTAGTCCATTCATGAGGGCAGAAGCTCATGGCCTCATCGACTTTTGGAGTTCCCACCTCTCAATATGGTTGCCTTGGTAATAAGTTTCCAACACACTGCATTTTAGCATAGATTCAAGTGCTCTTCCCTGCTCCCTGCACCCCAGGGTCAGAGCCGCAGCTACATTCCTTATCCCTGGGCCTGAGTTGCTCAGGGACACCTCAGGGTCTCAGACCATGGTTTTGAGAATGATCTACATCTATCACACCCTGGATACTTAACTCATGCACCAGTTCCCAGGTGCCACAGTAGTGGTTCCACTAGTCACTAAGCCCAGGCTCCAGAGCCACTCTGAGCATACGTGCCCTGGAACTCAGCAGTGCAGTGGCTGCCTAAAGCCAACACCAAACATGACACCAAGAGGGGCTCCCTTAGTACTTCACATTGTGGGAAGCCATATGTTCCCTGAAACCCAGCATTGTTGTGGCTGCCTAAGTCCACACCAGTCATGATACCAAAATGGGCTCCCTTAGGACGTCACACTGTGGGAAAAATAAGATAGGAGGTCCCTAAAGCCATTGCCACTAAGGGTCCTACAAGCCATTGCTGTTGTCACAATCTCCTGAAGCGTAGGCCAGTGAGTCACACTCAGTCGAGAGAGCTGCACGGAGACTATACCATCATGCCTAGCTAGAACCAGAGCCACCACACCGTGCCCATGTGGCATCCTGTACCAATATGAGGTCAAAGTCTTTAAAAATCAGAAAAGATGAATGTTTCATTAAATGCATGGCCATCAACAGAAGGACATGAGAAACATGAAAAAACAGGGAAACATGACCCAATGAAAGGAACATAATAGTTCTCCAGTAACTGACTCCAAAGAAATGGAAATCTACAAATTGCCTGAAAATAATTAAAAATAATAATTAATGAACAAAATGGAAATTCAAGAAAGCAATAGAAATGATAAAAAAGAATCACACAGATATACTGGATCTAAAAAATATAATGAATGAAATTCAAACTGCAACAGAGACCTTCCATAACCCATTCGATTAAGCAGAAGAAATAATCTATGAACTTGAGAAGCTTGCAAAGTAGTATACACTTGTAATTCCAGGGGGCTGAAGCAGGATGATTGCACGTTTGAGGTCATCCTAGGCAATCTAGCAAGAGCTTGTCTCAAAATCAAAAATAAAAAGGGGTTGGTATGTAGCTTAGTGGGAGAGTGCCTGCCTAGCATTCACAAAGCCTTGGGTTTGATCCCTAGTACCATAAAAACAAACAAGCAATACACCAAGTGGGATTTACCTGTGGCAAGTGAGACTAGTTTAGCATATATCAATCAATCAATATGATACATTAGCAGAAAGATAGAGATATATGATAGGCTCAATTGTTGCATAAAAGCATTTGACAAAGTTCAACATCTTTTCATGATTAAAAACTCTAAAACATTTAGGTAAAGAAGGAAATATCCTTAGCATCATAAGCGTCATATATGAAAATCCCACACCTAATGCCATAGTTAAGGGAGGAAAACTGCAAGCCTTTCCTTGAAAATCTGGTAGAAGACCAGGTTGTTCACTTTTGTTCAATAGATTACCGAAAAGTACTAGGAATAACAAGTAGATAAGAAAAAGAAATGAAAGGTATGCAAATAGGAAAAAAGTACATTAATATCTATTTGCAGATGCAGAAAACTCCAAACACACATAACAATTTGTTGGAACCAATAAATTAATTCAGTAGCTTTGTAACATGAAATAAACAGAAAAATCAGTTGTATTTCTATACACTAATAGTGACCTACCTGAAAAGATACTAAGAAAACAATGCAAATTTTGAAAGTGTATAAAACAAAAATAATTAGGAAGAAATTTAACCAAGGAAATGAAAAAGCTGCACAATAAAAACAACAAAACTAATAAAAGAAATAGAAGATGGCACAAATAAACATAAAGATGCCCTGTATTCATGGATTGAAAGAATTGAAATTGTTAAAATGTCCATTCTACCCAAAGTAATATTTAGAGTCAACAAAATCCTTTTCAAAATCCCCATGGTATTCTTCACAGAAAAAAGAAGACCAATCTAACGTTCTGTGGTAATGACAAAAGACCTCAAATGGCGAAAGCAATTCTGAGAAAGAAAAACAAGCTGGACGCATCATACTTGCTAATTTCAAAATATATAACAAAGCTATATTCATGAAAAAAGTACAGTACTGACAGAAAAACAAACTCATAGAAACACAGAACAGACAGCTCAGAAATAAACCCAAACATACACAGTCAACAAATTTTTCACAAGGGCACCAAGAAAACAATAGGGAAAGAACATTCTTTTCAATAAATAGTGCTAAGCACTATTTATTGAAAATAAATTAAATAAAAAATTAAATAAATTAAATTAAATTAAATTAAATAAATAAATAAATGAGACCCTTATCAAGGTCACAAATGAAAATTACACCATATAGCCAGGCATGGAGGTGCATGCCTGTAATTCCAATACTTGAGAGGCTGAGATAGGAGCATCACAGATAAACTTAGTGAGACTCTCAACAACCTAGTAATACCCTGTTGCAAAAAAAAAAAAAAAGGGCTGGGGGTATAGCTTGGAGGTAAAATGCCCCTGGATTCAACTCCAAGTACCAAACACACAGAAAACAATAGGCCTTATGTAAATGTTAAATCCTTATCTAGGCAATATATATACATATTGACTCAAAATCAATAACAGACATAAATGTAAAACAGGAAACGATGAGAAAAAAACAGAGGGAAAGCTTCTGAGGTTGGCCTTGGCAATATGATTTTGGATATCACATTAAAAATGCAGGCCACAGGGCTGGGATGTAGCACATTGGTTAAGTGTTTGCCTATCATGTGTAAGGTCTGGAGTGTGATCCCCGGCATTATGGGGGGAAGGGAGCCAGGATACAAAATCAAAAATAAATAAATGGAGCCGGGTGTGGTGGCGCACGCTTGTAATCCCAGTACTTTGGGAGGCGGAGACCAGAGGACCTGGGTTCGCGGCCAGCCTCAGCTTACGCACGCGCGCGTGCGCGCGCGCTCTCTCTCTCTCCCTGTTTCTCTCTCTCTCTCTGTCTCTCTCTCTCACTCTACTTAGTGAGGCCCTCCGCAACTTCATGAGACCCAGTTTCAAAATAAAGTTTTAAAAAATAGGGCCGGGGGCGTAGCGCGGAGGTAGAACGCCCCTGAGTTCAATCCCCGGTACCGCAAATAAATAAATAAATAAATAAATAAACGGGACTAATGATACATCATACTAAAAAACTTCTATACAACCAACTAAACAATCAAAAAAGTGCAAATGCCTTGAGCTTGGGGAAAATATTTGCAAGCCGTTATCAGCTAAGAAGCTAATATTAAAAAAATATGTTAACGCCAGGCGTGGTGGCGCACGCTTGTAATCCCAGTACTTTGGGAGGCGGAGACCGGAGGATCCAGGTTTGTGGCCAGCCTCAGCTCTCTCTCTCTCTCTCTCTCTCTCTCTCTCTCTCTCTCTCTCTCTCCTTGTGAGGCCCTCCGCAACTTCGTGAGACCCGGTTTCAAAATAAAGCACAAAAACTAGGGCCGGGGGCATAGGGCGGAGGTAGAATGCCCATGCATTCAATCACCGGTACCGCAAAAAAAAAAAAAATATGTTAAAGACTCACCCAAGTCAGTAGCAGAAAACAAATACTAGATCAAAGGGCATGAAATTGCAGATATTTAGGGTGAACAAGTCTAGAGATCTAATGTACAACATGAGAATTGTAGTTAATAATATTTTATTGTTTTGGGAACTTTTGCCAAAAGAGTAATTTTAGGTCTCTTGCCACACACAAAACATATGAATTGTGGATATATTCATTATTTGACTACAGTAAACACTTCATGATGCATATCAAAATATCATGTTGTATATCTTAAATATATGTCATTGAAATGATTGATGAAAACAATTAGTATCAAGCATCAGAGGAGACCTCAGTGTCATTAGCTCTGCGCTTGGGCTGTGAAAGGTTGGAGGGATTCAGTGTGGAATGGGAATATCAGGTAGGATGCAGGCAGAGGGGCTCAGGGAGAGAGTTTCATATTACGCAGGACAAGATGATGGAGGAAATGAGGACCAGACAGGAGGGAGAGATAAATAGAGGTGGGGGCTATCGTGTAGCTGGGGGTGTAGCTCAGAGGTAGAATGCACCTGGTTTCAACCCTTGGTACCACAAAACAAAACAAAATGAAATATCCACTAAGTTTGTAAAAGTCACAGCAATCAGGATATAGACAGAATTTTCTTGTGTTGTGATGAAGAAACTGCTTCTCTAAGCATGATGGAATACTGATGTTACACGGGAAAGGACTACTTTCCCTAAATAGACTTGGAAAATAAAAGTATACTGTGTACTTCACTTGCTAAGCAGTGTCATCTAGTACATTTAATGCATATTCTCTATAGTACTGTATCAAAATGAAAAGTGAAGCAGAAAAGAAATGGGTCAATTCTAAAATGCTGTCATATATAACACGACAGAGGTGTAATGTGCAAGTTCAGAAGACAGGCCCTTGGGAAACGTAGGGAAACCCCATCTCCAAAGAAAACAAGTTAGAAAAGGTGACACCTCTGGACATTTTTGGCCTCTAGCTGAGCTCTGCTTCTTCCAGGAAAATAGGCTCCAAGGGGGAAGGAAGAGCAAGGGTCCTTATTTTTAAGGAACTGCAGTAATTCCCTGAATCTGGACTTGGGGCTGTGACATAAGGCCCAGGGAACAGAAAAGAGGCACAGAGCATGGGGCTTCTGAACACAGGCCGAGGTGATGGGAAGTGGCCTCTAGAGACATACGGGAATACCACGCTACTACACAGATAGGCATTCAACTATGTTTTTAAAGATGCCGCTGGCATTGGGCAAAGGGACTATCTGCCTCTGGAAGAGAGGACTCTGGCACTCTTCCTCAATTACAGTCTAGAAAGGAGATGGGTGAGACTCAGGGCAGAGTAATAACTGTCCCCCAGGAAACAAATCTCTTTCACTTCTGGAAACCCCTCTTCTATCAGGGTCGCCCCTCCCCCAGTTGCCGCTCTCAATAAGAAACCTGCAAGCAGCTCCTCTCCCTTCCCTCTGGACAACTAATAAAACTCACCTGAGCAAATTCAGTTTCTTCTTCTCAAGTCTTCCAAACTCTGCCCTCCACGAATTGCTCAGTACACCTCCACACACCGATGGCGAAGTGGTGCTTCTGTGAAGAGTGAAGGCAGCCAGGGCAGAAGTCGCCACAACTTACTCACAAGCCTGACCTCCAGGAAGCAGTGCCTGGGAGGGGCCAGAGAAGATGAAAGTTCAATTCTTGAGGGCGGGGAAGAAAGGGGAAGAGAAACTCTGCACCAATGGGAGACCTCCACTGGTTCTCCCCGCCCTCCCAACATATGAATGTGTCTGCAGGAGAAGTGTTATCAGAAAGACATATACCCACTTTTTTTTTACCTCATTCAATTAATTGTCCATTTTTCCTGGCCACTGTTCTAATTACTATAGCTTGAAACATATTTCATACTAACTAGGATATTGTCCTCTTTCACTATCTTTTGCTCTACAAGTATGCATTTTATTTCCCAGATATGTCTTTGAAATAACTACTAATACATATCAATTATGCAAATTAACGGGTTTGACTGTGACATTTTTACACATGTATAAATGTTGCTTTAATGGTATCCACCCTGGGTGGCAATCTTAAATTCTAGCTCAATAGAAAAAATGTTGTGTCTACTAGTAGAAGCATTCTTCCATTTGGAACTAAGGCCTCTAAGCCAGAAGACAAGACACAATTATATATATAATTATAGGTTGTGAGGATAGAAGACAAAACTTTGCTAGTGGAGCACTAGGATTAAAAGTGAGTGGTACTATTCTCCTTTCCACCTCTTGATGCCTAGACACATGTGTCATGGCTATAGGAAAAGCAGCACCATATACTGGATGTTGCTTCTGAATATATATATATATATATATATATATATATATATATAT
>PVJS01058627.1:0-11725 GCA_004027185.1 Glis glis | reverse complement strand
AACGCCCCTGCGTTCAATCCCCGGTACCGCAAAAAAAAAAAAAAAGAATAAAAAATAGGGCTGGGGGTGAAGCTCGGAGGTAGAATGCCCCTGGGTTCAATCCCCGGTACCACAAAAATAAATAAATAAATAAATACATATATACATACATACATACATACATAAATACATAAATAAATAAATAAATAAATAAATATCTTAATTTTTTTGGTACTGAGGACTGAACCCATGGGCATTTTACCTCCAGGCTTCATCCCCAGTCCTTACTATTTTTAAAGAGTCTTGCTAAGTTACTGAGAGTCTCACTAAATTGCTGAGGCTGGACTCGAACCTGTAATCCTCCTATCTCAGCCTCCCAAGTACTAGGATTACAAGCATACACCACCATTCCCAGCTTCTTAATTTTTTTTGTGTGTGTGTGATACTGGGGATGGAACCCAGGGGCATTCCACCTCTGAGCTACACACCCAGCCCAATTTTATTTGTTATTTGGAAACAAGGTCTCACTAAGTTGATAAGAATCTCACTACTTGCTGAGGCTGCCTTGGAAACCTGCAATCCTCCGGTCTCAGTCTCCCAAATACTGGGATTATAAGCATGCACCACCATACCTGGTAAATATTTTTTTTAATATTTTTTAAAAATTGACTGAAACCGGCATGGTGGTACACGTCTGTAATTCCAGTACTTGGGAGTCTGAGACAGGAGGATAGAAGGTTCAAGGACAGCCTCAGCAACAGAGTGAGGCTTCCAGCAACCTAGACAGACCCTGTTTCCAAACAAAAAAATAAAAAGGGCTGGGGATGTAGCTCAGAGGCAGAATGCCCCTGGGCTCAATCCCCAGTCCCACCACAAAAAAAATAAAAGACTCAATTCCATGCTAATCTATTACTGTTTTATAATTTTCTTTGACTCTTTCCTGTATATTTTAACAATTGTTAGCTGACAGACTTTGGGCAAGTTACCCAACCTATCTATGGCTCAGGGTCCCCCATGAAATAAACAGGGTTATGGGAACCTACCTTAAGTATGTTATGAAGATTAAATGGCTTAATACATGTGAAGTGCTTAGAATAATGTCTGGCTATAATTATACTTAGTTGTAACCGGAGGGCACATGCAATTTTATTTGTAGCACGTGATACATAATCGCCTTACAGTCTCCATTCCCAACAGTTCTAATGGCCATATGATATTCTGTGCTGTGTTTACATGCTGTCGTTTATTTGACCATTCAGAAGGTTCTATTTATTTTTTTAATTTTATGTATTTATTTTATTTTATTTATTTTATTTATTTTATTTTATTTTATTGAGCCCAGGGGCATTCTACCTCTGAGCTATACCCCCAGCCCTATTTTATTTTTATTTTGAAACAGGATCTTGCTTAGGCTGATGAGAGTCTCACTACTTACTGAGGCTGTCCTTGAACCTGCGATCCTCCTGTCTCAGCCTCCCAAGTACTGGAATTACAGACATGCACCACCATGCCCAGCTCAGAAGGTTCTAGAAAGGGAATTTAAGACATTAACAGTTCTGACTAGCCGGGCATGGTGGCGCACGCTTGTAATCCCAGTACTTGAGAGGATGAGACAGGAGGATCACAGGTTCGCGGCCAGCCTCAGCTACTTAATGAGGCCCTCTGCAACTTAGTGAGACCCTGTTTCAAAATAAAGAATAAAAAATAGGGCTGGGGGTATAGCTCGGAGGTAGAATGCCCCGGGTTCAATCCCCAGTACTGCAAAAAAAAAAAAAAAATAGTTCTGACTATATTACTAAGTACTCAAATTTACCCATCAAATACAAATAACAATGACTTGCTTGCATTGCAGGGAGTAGGAAAAGACTTGCCTATACAATTGGTTTGTATTACACCATTTCTAAAATTTTTTAAATATGTAAGAATATTTTTGCATAAACAGACTCACGTACTCCCTTAAGAGCTCCTGGCAAGAGAGCAGAGAATCTATGATTTATCTTTTTTTTTTTTTTGCAGCACTGGGGATTGAACCCAGGGGTATTCTACCTCTGAGTTACACCCCCAGCCCTATTTTTTATTCTTTATTTTGAAACAGGGTCTCACTAAGTTGCGGAGGGCCTCACTAAGTAGCTGAGGCTAGCCGCGAACCCAGATCCTCCAGTCTCAAGCCTCCCAAGTACTGGGATTACAAGTGTGCGCCACCACACCCCGCTGTGTGATTTATCTTGAAATCAAGATGAGTCTCCAAAGGCTGGGGAGGGGGGAAAACACACCAAAAGAATTTTTTTTAATCCTATTTAAAGCCAGGCATGGTGGCACATACTTGTAATCCTAGTATTTGGGAGGCTGAGACAGAAGGATGGCAGGTTTGTGGCCAGCCTCAGCTACTTAGGCCCTCCTCAACCTAGTGAGACCCTGTTTCAAAATAAAGAATAAAAAATAGCTGGAATGGTGGCGCACGCTTGTAATCCCAGTACTTGGCAGGCTGAGATAGGAGGATTGCACGTTCACGGTCAGCCTCAGCTACTTAGTGAGGCCCCCAGCAACTTAGTGAGACCCTGTTTCAAAATAAAGAATAAAAAATAGGGCTGGGGGTGTAGCTCAGAGGAAGAATGCCTCTGGGCTCAATCCCCAGTACCGCAAAAAAAAAAGAATAAAAAATAGGGCTTGGGGTGTAGCTCGGAGGTAGAATACCCCTGGGTTCAATCCCCAGTGCCACCAAAAAAAAAAATCCTATTTAGCCAGGCATGGTGGCGCACGCTTGTAATCCCAGTATTTAGGAGGCTGAGATAGGAGGATCGCAGGTTCAATGACAGCCTCAGCAAGTACTGAGACTCTCATCAACCTAGTGAAACCCTGTTTCAAAACAAAAATAAAATAGGGCTACAGGTATAGCTCAGAGGTAGAATGCCTCTGGACTTGATCCCCAAAGCCAAAAAATAAAAATAATAAAATAAAATAAATGTATCACTTTGAAAAAAATCCTGTGGTGGGCCGAGCGTGGTGGCGCACAATTGTAATCCCAGTACTTTGGGAGGCGGAGACCGGAGGATCCGGGTTCGCGGCCAGCCTCAGCTCTCGCTCTGTCTGTCTGTCTGTCTCTCTCTCTCTCTCTCCTTAGTGAGGCCCTCCGCAACCTCGTGAGACCCGGTTCCAAAATAAAGCATAAAAAATAGGGCCGGGGGCGTAGCGCGGAGGTAGAATGCCTGTGTTCAATCTCCGGTACCGCAAAAAAAAAAAAAAAAAATCCTGTGGTGGTATACGCCTGTAATCCCAGTCTGAGACAGGAGAATCACAGGTTCAAGGCCCGCTTCAGCAACCTAGTGAAGCCCTCAGTTACTTAGTGAGACCGACCCTGTTTCAAAGTAAAAAAATAAAAAGGTCTGGGTGTATAGCTTAGAGGTAGAATGCCCCTGGGTTGAACCCCTGGTACCCCCCCCCCCACAAAAAAAATGGAAAGTTCCATTTTTGTGAACTGAACATCACATTCACTGACCATGAAAGGAAAATCCCATAGTGCAGGTGTTGTGGGAGGAGAATGACCCCAGGACCCACCTGCCACTGTGACCCTTCGCACAGGACACCCATTCTTTATGATAATAAGAGGTATTTTTGGACCAGGCTTTCTGGAAGCCCTAACTGTTCTACCTAGAGATTCACCGTGTCCTTTTTATAAAAGGGTTTTTGTTTTTATTTTGTGGTACTGGGGATTAAAACCAGGAGCATTCTATCTCCGAGCTACACCCCCAGCCATTTAAAAATTTTTTTTTTATTTTGAGACAGGGTCTCACTAAGTTACTGGGAGTCTCACTACTTGCTGAAGCTGTCCTTGAACCTGTGATCCTGCTGTCTCAGCCTCCCAAGTACTGGGATCATAGGCATGTACCACCATGCCTGGCTATATAAGGGTATTTTAAAAGTGAACTGTGAAGCCGGGCGTGGTGGCGCACACTTGTACTTGGGTGGCTGAGACGGGAGGATCGCAGGTTCGCCGCCAGCCTCAGCTATTTAGTGAGGCCCTCTGCAACTTAGTGAAACCCTGTTTCAAAATAAAGAATAAAAATGGGGCTGGGGGTGTAGCTCAGAGGTAGTATGCCCCCGGGGTTCAATCCCCAATATGACACACACAAAAAAGTGAAGTGTGTTGCAGTTACACCCCTAAAAAAATTTCTCTGAGAGTTTTTTTGTTTTGTTTTGTTTTGTTTTTGCGATACTGTTGGTTGAGGATCGCAGGTTCTAGGCCAGCCTCAGCAACTCAGTGAGCTCCTATTTCAAAAATAAAAAATATGAAGCCGGGCGTGGTAGCGCACACTTGTAATCCCAGTACTTTGGGAGGCAGAGACCGAAGGATCCGGGTTCGCGGCCAGCCTCAGCTCTCTCTCTCTCCTCTCTCTCTCTCTCTCTCTCTCTCTCTCTCTCTCTCCCCCTCCCTCCCTGTCTCTCTCTCTCTCTCTCTCTACCTAGTGAGGCCCTCCGCAACTTCGTGAGACCCGGTTTCAAAATAAAGTATAAAAAAATAGGGCCGGGGGTGTAGCGCAGAGGTAGAACGTCCCTGGGTTCAATCCTCGGTACCGCAAAATAAAATAAAAAAATAAAAATAAAATAAAAATAAAAAATATGGCTGGGCGTGGTAGCACACGCTTGTAATCCCAGTACTTGGGAGGCTAAAACAGGAAGATCGCAGATTCCCAGCCAGCTTCAGCTACTTAGTGAGGCCCTCCGCAATTTAGTGAGGCCCTGCTTCAAAATAAAGAATAAAAAGTAGGGCTGGGGGTATAGCTTGGAGGTAGAACACCCCTGGGTTCAATCCCCAGTACCACAAAAAAATAAAAAATAAAAAGGGCTGGGGGTATAGTTTAGAAGTGGAACACCCCTGGGTTCAATTCCCCAGTACCAAAAAAAAAAATGGTTTTCCAGGTTCACTCAGGTGAATTACCACCTGCCCTGTAAGAACCTCAACCAACCACCTTTCACTGCAGAGAAACTGATGGAGCCCTGTGATGGGCTACACAGCAAAGAGCAAGACAAGAATGGTCCTCGTTCTGGGAGAAGCAGGAAAATATCTGTCTTGG
This sequence comes from Glis glis, assembly GCA_004027185.1. Taxonomy (NCBI): domain Eukaryota; kingdom Metazoa; phylum Chordata; class Mammalia; order Rodentia; family Gliridae; genus Glis; species Glis glis. Next base: position 6,674 of record PVJS01058627.1, on the reverse strand, counting down.
TCCCCTCAGCCAGGAGAGACATGAGATGGGACTCAGGACACCTAAAAGGAAGCCGAACCCAAGTTGCTAACACGTGGGTTGGGCATTGATTTTGTTGGGATTCAAAGACTCTGAGGTTTAGGGACTGCACCAAATCCAGAACCCAAAGCCGCCCTGGGAATTGCTCTGAGATGAAGATAAGGCCTCAAAGACTCCTATCACTCTGTCCATCTAAGGCCAGGGCTCCTAACTGTTCTGAAGCTAAATCAGATCTAGCTGTCCCTCCAAAAGATTAGGATGTGGAACAAGATTTTCCAGGACACGTGGCAATTAAAACTACAGTATTTTAAAGGCTATCTAAGCCGGGCGTGGTGGCGCACGCTTGTAATCCCAGTACTTGGGAGGCGCAGACCGGAGGATCCGGGTTCGTGGCCAGCCTCAGCTACTTAAGTGAGGTCCTCTGCAACTTCGTGAGACCCGGTTTCAAAATAAAGTATAAAAAATAGGGCTGGGGTGTAGCTCAGAGGTAAAACACCCCTGGGTTCAATCCCTGGTACCGCAAAAAAATAAATAAATAAATAAATAGAGGCTATCTAAGATTTTCATTAAGGGAATTACCATTAAGGAATGGGGGAAGAATGGTGCCAGCAAATACATGCTGGAGTTGATGGCATTTTAATAAGCATGCGCATAACCTGTAATGTCATTATAACTTTTTTTTTGCGGTACTGGGAATTGAACCCAGGGGCATTCTACCTCCAAGCTACACCCCCGCCCTATTTTTTATTCATTATTTTGAAACAGGGTCTCACTAAATTACAGAGAGCCTCACTAAGTAGCTGAGGCTGCCGCAAACCTGGGATCCTCCTGTCTCAGCCTCCCAAGTACTGGGATTATGAGCGTGCACTACCACGCCCAGCTTCATTATAACATTTTTTTTTTTTTGCGGTACCGGGGATTGAACCCAGGGGCATTTCACCTCTGAGCTACACCCCTGGCCCTACTTTTTATACTTTAATTTGAAACCAGGTCTCATGAAGTTGCGGAGGGCCTCACTAAGTAGCTGAGGTTGGCCGGGAACCCGGATCCTCCGGTCTCCGCCTCTCAAGTACTGGGATTACAAGTATGCGCCACCATGCCCAGCTATAACATTTTTAAATTAATATCTACAATTAAAATGATATATCAGAGATACTATTTATAAAAAAATCTAGCCGGGCGTGGTGGAGCATGGTTGTAATCCCAGTACTTGGGAGGCTGAGACAGGAGGATCACAGGTTCGGGACCAGCCTCAGCAACTTAGGCCCTCCACAACTTAGTGAGACCCTGTTTCAAAATAAAGAATAAAAAATAGGGTTGAGGGTGTAGCTCAGAGGTAGAATGCCCCTGGGTTCAATCCCCAGTACCACACAAAAAATAAAATAAAAACAAAGAAAACAAAGACTTGGCCTGTACTAAAATCGTGCCTACCGAAGACACAGCCATACACTCCCTGGTTTCAGATATTTCCTAGTCATTTGCTCCAACAGCAGACTCAACTCCCAGGTGACGCTGCTCAAAGGTGTGAGAAATAGATCTTTTCTATCAAAGGAATGGCTGGACTTGAGTGCCATGTAAAGCTGCCATTTGTGTAACTGTATTTGTGTACCTGTGCTTGTATTTTTGTAGATAGTATTTCCTAAATATTGTGAGTGCCAACCCCTCACCTGGCATCCCCTTCAGCCAATGGCATAAAAATTGTTCCCACCAATAGAAGCACTGCACAGAAGCCCCACACTAAAGATAAAACGCCCCGTAATTTCCTCCATGTTGTTCTTGCGCACCAGACCTTCCTGGTAACAGGAACCCTTTTTGCAAAAAGTAAAATTCACCTTGCTGAGCTGCTTTCAACTTTGTGTCTTTTTTTTAAGACGCCATAAAAATTTACTTCTAACAAAGGTGTCTTTGTCACAGTGGCCTCATGCTGGTATCAGGGTGGGAGACTGGGAGGAGAGAAGCTGCCACTTCCTGGTTCACTTTCAGCACCAAGCTCTCTTTATTTTACGTTTATATCACTTCCTCTCCCTCAACCTCTATCACACCCAATCTGTCACCAGTCAGGTCAACTGAACCCACAAAATAGTTCTAAAATCCTCCCACTTCTGTCCATCTCTGTGGTCATCACTGACTCCAAGCTGCCACCACCCATTGCTTCCATCACTGCCATGCCTCCCATTCAGAGTGCCTGATCGCAAGTGAGGCCAAGTGCACATTCACTCTCCACTCAGCAGCCACAGTGATCTCTGGGTGAAGTGGATCACACCCACCCCCTCTGCTTTTAATATTCAGTGGCTTCTTATTCCCCTTAAATACAGCCATGCCTTTCCCTGCAGCCTCATCCTATATAACCTCCAGCCTCCCAGCTATTGCTGCCTCAGGGCCTTTGCAGACTGCTCCTCTTCCATCAGGCCCGTCCTCCTCACTAGAATTCCTTTTTATTCTTCAGGTATTGCTTCAGAGGCTATCTACAATCCCCTTCTTTGCTTTTCTTTCTTTCTTTCTTTTTCTTTTTTTTTTTTTTTTTTTGGCAGGTTCTCACTATGTTGCCCAGGTGGGCCTGAACTCCTGAGCTCAAGCAATCCTCCTGCCTTAGTCCTGCCAAGTGGCCAGGACTAGAGTCATGTGCCACCATGCCCAGATTTTCAATCTTTTCTTTATATCATGCCCTTCCTGCTCTTTTATAATACCCTGTTTTCAGCTGGGCATGGTGGCGCACGCTTGTAATCCCAATACTTTGGGAGGAGGAGACTGGAGGATCCGGGTTCGCGGCCAGCCTCAGCGCTCTCACGCTCGCTCTCTCTCTCTCTCTCTCTCTCTCTCTCTCCCTGTCTCTCTCTCTACTTAGTGAGGCCCTCCACAACTTCATGAGACCCGGTTTCAAAAAAAGTATAAGAAATAGGGCCAGGGGTGTAGCGCGGAGGTAGAACGCCCCTGGGTTCAATCCCCGGTACCGCAAAAAAAAAAAAAAATACCCTGTTTTCTTCCTCCACAGCACTTATCACTACACTTGATTATTTATATGTGTACCTTTGTCTAATGTCTACTCCATCCCAAGGCCCCGAACTTCCCAAAAACAGGGATCATGCTGTCTTGTCCACCATTATTTACACTGTATACCCAGCACGTGGCACCTGGTGGGTACTTACTAAAAGAATAAAGGAACTTTAGAGACAAAAAGGGAGAAAAAAGCAGTTGCAACTTACTCCATGCTAAATAAATGTCTTACAAATGAAATTATAAGTAATACCAGCCAAAAAACAAAAACAAATACACAGGACCATCTTCCGCATCATCTATGATAGCCTTGATGTGCTCTCCCCTTCTTTTTCGTTTTTTTGTTGTTTTTTTTTTGTGTGTGTGTGTGTGTGTGTGTGTGTGTGGTGCTGGAGATTGAACCCAGAGGCATTCTATCTCTGAGCTATACTCCCCTGTCCTATTATTTTTTTTTTTGCAGTACCGGGGATGGAACCCAGGGATGGTCTACCTCTGAGCTACACCCCCATCCCTATTTTTTATACTTTATTTTGAAACCGGGTCTCACGAAGTTGCGGAGGGCCTCACTAAGTAGCTGAGGCTGGCCGCGAACCCGGATCCTCTGGTGTCCGCCTCCCAAGTACTGGGATTACAAGCGTGTGCCACCACACCCTATTTTTTATTTTTATTTTGAAGCAGGGTTTCACTAGGTTGATGAGAGTCTCATTACTTGCTGAGACTGTCCTCTGAACCTACCATCCTCCTGTATGTAGGCTTCCTGAGTGCTGGGAGTGCATTGCCACACCCGGCTGTGCTCTCTCCTTTTATTCATTCATTCCACAACACAGGGAGGCTTGTTTATCCCAGAACTTACAGAGGATTCAGTCCTAAGCACCCAGCTCAGTTTCCTGCACTGGATGGGAGGAGCCTGTGGCTGCCTGAGGTGGGAGGATTTCCAGTAAGGCCCAATATTATCTTTAAGGGAAATTCCAAGAAAGAAAAGACTAAAGCAGTAACAACATCGCTTGAATTCTTTTTTTTTTTCTTTTTTGCGGTACTGGGGATTGAACCCAGGGGCGTTCTACCTCTGAGCTACACCCCCGGCCCTATTTTTTATCCTTTATTTTGAAACAGGGTCTCACAAAGTTGTGGAGGGCCTCACTAAGTAGCTGAGGCTGGCCACGAACCAGATCCTCTGGTCTCCGCCTCCCAAGTACTGGGATTACAAGCGTGCCGGTGCAACATCGCTTGAATTTTTCAACCTGTTACAAAAAACCCAAATGTGGGGACAAAGCCTACAGATATAATTGCCAATGCTGATTGCATATAATTTGTAAATTATAGATCTCTATGGTCATCTAAGTCATTGCATCTCACTCTCCCAGCCCTTACTCGTTATTATTATTATCATTATCTGTGTATGTGTGGTGCTGGGAATTGAACCCAGAACCTCCCACATGCTAAGCAAGTTCTCTACCACTGAGCTACATCCCCAGACCTTTTTATTTTATTTTGAGAGATAAACTGCCCAACTGGCCTTGAACTTGAGATATTCCTGTCTCAGCCTCCCAAGTAGCTGGGATTGCAGGTATGCGCCACCACACCTGGCCCTTATTTCTGTTTAATAACACAAATTTCCCCATTGACAACTTATTTCAGCTTCTTACTACACTAGTAGTTCTTCAAAATATCTAATCTTTATAATAATATCCAAATCATTTCATATGCAACCCAATTCCCTCCTGAGTCTTCAACAGACATGAGAAATGACCCTCCATCACTCACACTTTCAAAATCTGGAAGACTATTATAATATTAAGTTTTATGATATTTGGTTACACAATGGCCTTCCAATCACCAGGATGAATAAATATTTCAATCTGTTCTTTTCTTTTTTTTTTTTTTGCGATACCGGGGATTAAACGCAGGGGCGTTCTACCTCCACGCTACGCCCCCGGCCCTATTTTTTTTTATACTTTATTTTGAAACCGGGTCTCACGAAGTTGCGGAGGGTCTCACTAGGTAGAGAGAGAGAGAGACAGGGAGAGAGAGAGAGAGAGAGAGAGCGAGCTAAGGCTGGCCGCGAACCCGGATCCTCCGGTCTCCGCCTCCCAAAGTACTGGGATTACAAGCATGCGCCACCACACCCGGCTTCAATCTGTTCTTAAAAGATTATATCCCGAACTTCTGTTACTCTTTGCATCCTATAAAGTTGTTGTTGTTGTTGTTGTTGTTGTTGTTTAATCAATCTAGGACCCCAAAATACATGACACTAGAGAGGCTGAGCAGAGGATTCTACATGTTGGTCACCTGATTGTACCCCCTAGACGTCTCTGTTCTGTGGTCATGGTACTTAACTGATTCTCATTTAACCAAGATCCACAGAGACCCCAGGTCTTTAATAGATGTATAAGTGCAAAATCAATTCATTTCAATTTTTCCTAACTAAAGGCCGCATACTATTTCCTGTTAAATGTATCCTATCTATATGTCAGTCTGTTTTGTGTTTTAAAGATGTGTGTCATCAGTAAATCTGAGGTCAGCATGTTGAGGCATGATAAAAAGCACATTCTCTTGACTCCAAATAAATTTGATAGATGGGGGCTTATCTAGAAAACAAATAGCCGGGTGTGGTGGTGCATGCTTATAATCCCAGTACTTGGGAGGCTGAGACAAGAGGATCACAGGTTCACAGCCAGCCTCAGCTACTTAGTGAGGCCCTCCACAACTTAGTGAGACCCTGTTTCAAAATAAAGAATAAGCCACGGGGCGTGGTGGCACACACTTGTAATCCCAGTACTTTGGGAGGCGGAGACCGGAGGATCCGGGTTGGCGGCCAGCCTCAGCGCTCTCTCTCGCGCTCGCTCTCTCTCTCTCTCTCTCACTCTCTCTATTTAGTGAGGCCCTCTGCAACTTCGTGAGACCCGGTTTCAAAATAAAGTATAAAAAATAGGGCTAGGGGTGTAGCACAGAGGTAGAACACCCCCAGGTTCAATCCCCAGTACCGCAAAAAATAAATAAATAAATAAATAATAGGGCTGGGGGTGTAGCTCAGAGGTAGAATGCCCCTGGGTTCCATCCCTAGTACCGCAAAAAAAAAAAAAAAAGAAAACAAATGCAAATATTGGCACAGTTGGCTCTTAATGCTCTAATGAGTGGCTCTTGAGTTTGAGCAATCTGGACCCAGGATAGAAGTTATGCTCTAAGCCAGACATGGTGGCGCACGCTTGTAATCCCAGTACTTGGGAGGCTGAGACAGGAGGATCGCAGGTTCACGGCCAGCCTCAGCTACTTAGTGAGGCCCTCCGCAACTTAATGAGACCCTGTTTCAAAATAAAGAATAAAAAATAGGACTGGGGGGGGCCGGGCGTGGTGGCGCAAGCTTGTAATCCCAGTACTTTGGGAGGCGGAGACCGGAGGATCCGGGTTCCCGGCCAGCCTCAGCTCTCTCGCTCTCTCTCTCTCTCTCTCTCTCTCTCTCACTGTCTCTCTCTCTCTCTACTTAGTGAGGCCCTCTGCAACTTCGTGAGACCTGGTTTCAAAATAAAGTATAAAATATAGGGCCGGGGGTGTAGCACGGAGGTAGAACACCCCTGGGTTCAATCCCTGGTACCGCAAAAAAAAAAAATAGGACTTGGGGTGTAGCTCAGAGGTAGAATGCCCCTGGGTTCCATCCCTAGTAC
>PVJS01058626.1:0-11725 GCA_004027185.1 Glis glis | reverse complement strand
CCCAGGGGCGTTCTACCTCCGCGCTACACCCCCGGCCCTATTTTTTATACTTTATTTTGAAACCAGGTCTCACGAAGTTGCAGAGGGCCTCACTAAGGAGAGAGAGAGAGAGAGAGAGAGAGAGAGAGACAGGGAGATACAGAGAGAGCGAGCTGAGGCTGGCCGCGAACCTGGATCCTCCGGTCTCCGCCTCCCAAAGTACCGGGATTACAAGCATGCGCCACCACGCCCAGCGCGCCAGCTACTTTTCTGATAGAGGACTCATATCTAGAATATACAGAGAACTTAAAAAAATCACCACTAAAAAAACAAATAATCCAATAAAAAAATGGGCAAGTGAACTAAATAGGCACTTCACAGAAGAAATACAAATGGCCAATAAATGTATGAAAAAATGTTCAACATCATTAGCAATCAGAGAGATGCAAATCAAAACTACCCTGAGATTTCACCTAACCCCAATTAGAATGGCAATCATTAACAACACAAACAACAACAAATGCTGGCGAGGATATGGAGAAGTAGGAACTCTAATACACTGTTGGTGGGATTGCAAATTAGTGCAACCACTTTGGAAAACCCTAGCTCTTGATGTCAAGGGAGCATCTCGTTTTGCCCTAAAGGTCTTGGGTGATGTTTCCGGAAAGGTCCACTTCCCGAGCTCGGGACTTCTGGTAGGGGTTCAGGAGACCACATCTCTTCATGTCCCCGGGCCCATGTCTCTGACACTTCACTGTGCGCTGAGTCTCACATGCACACAGGCTGCTACCGGAGACAGGAGACATGTGCCATTACTACCAGAAGCAACTTTGTTACAGTGAAAAGGAAGGTGTTACTCAGGGGAGAAGCATGGCTGCAGGTGATGGCTGTTAGAGGCCTGGCAAAAGGAAAAGGAAGCTTTCTCCCTGAGGGAGGCAGGACTCCGACACTCCTTGGTGGCCCAGAAGAAAGAACATCCATCCCCACCCTTCAACCTCATCCTACACTCTGGTTTCCCAGATCTGGGTCAGGACAAGTGGGTGGGTGAGAAAGAAGAGAGGTGTGAAGTGACAAACCTCAGGTGACAAACAGGAAAAAGGTCACAGGACAGATTGCTCCTCCAAGGGGACACTGCAGACTCTGCCTACAGTTTATGCAAATAAAGTCATATTTATGCAATTACCCAGGAGAGTTCTATTAGTTGCTAATGGCCAAGTAGAAGGCTGAGGGGAAGGAGCTGCTGACTTCCATTCTCATTCATGTTCTTTCTCATTCCTTGGCTTAAATGCAAAAGCATTATGGACTTCCCTGCCTCCCTCTCTGTGCGAAAAGGTAGGGACAAAGTCTTCAAATGTTGGTTCTTTAGGAAGCTCAGCCCAAATTATACACAGACACAACTTTCTTTAGCAGGACCAGAGTGCTTCTGGGATAGCCGGCCTCATGACATTTAGACACCAAACCAAATATCCATGACCTCTGTCCCTTCCAGGCTCTATCCTGATCTTGGTCCCCCATACTGTCCCTCATCTGTACACCTTTCTCTCTTCCCTGCTCTCCACCCAACTTCTCCCTGCCTCAGGGATCTGAGAGGCAACGAACGCTATCTCAACACATATTTCGTGCTAAGGCAGTTAATCAAATGTCAAACACATTTGAACAAGTACCGCCAATGCCTTCATCTAGAGGGATAAGTATCTCATAATGGAACTCCAAGCAAATGTTTATTTTGAATGGTTGGAGGCAGGGACCTCCCTTGGACTTCCAAAGTCAGCTGCACAAGCAACCCCTCCACTCACCCCACTGGTGACAAGTGGGGCCTGACCCCACACTGATATCACCACCCCATGCTAACTCCTCCCTTCCTGGGAATCCTTGATTCTGCCTGTTAGTTTCTATTTCCCAAATCATTATGCCTTCTAAGGCAACTCTCTTGAAGGAAAGAAAAAGGCTGAATTTTTAGGAAACAACTTCCCTGGAGGCATGACCAGAACTGGCTTCTGGAATTCATTTTCCAGCTAAGCACTTTAGAACCGTGTTCCTTGTGGTTATTAGCACAAGTGACAACAGCCTTTTCCTCCCCGAGCCACGCAGATTAAGGAAACCTAAGACTACATTTCTAAAATTGTTTCCATTTCAACCCACAGAGAATCGATACAAGAGAAGAGCATTGCCTTAAACGCTAATGTTATCCAAACTCAAATTCATTTTTGATGGATTGGTGGCTGTGTTTTCTTAAGGCCAGGCCAGGATAAATATACGCATTTCTTGAGATTGTTTCTCTCTCCCCACTCCCATCCCCCACCCATGTAGAGGGCAGTGAATGATACACTCACACCCAGTCATTCCTTTGGGACACAATCTGTTTGGGGGAATTGGAAACTATTTCCAGTAAAGAGGTCCTGGGGCTCTGCTAAGGCTGTCAGCAGCATTGACTATATGACTCAGGAGTCCCAGTCGGATAGGAGTCATGACACAAGCTGCAGGGAGCCTCCAGCATACGGTGCAGATGTAAACATCACTCTGTCTGCAGCCACTGTTGGACCCAGGCCTATTTCTCCTCCCCATAGCTAGGGTCCCTAGATTCCTATCTCTTCTGCATGAGCATTAGAGCCCAGCCCTCACCCTGGTGCTCAGGACTAATCATGGCTTGAAGCAGGAGGGACTGAAAAAGCCCCAGTCTCACATTTTCAGGCTTAGCATACAACCATTGCAATTCTCAGATGTCTACCTTGCTCCCAGAATGCCCTTCCTTGCCTTCTTATTCTTCAGGATTCAAACCAGACATTACTTATCCCAGAAAAACCTCCATGCCTGCTTTGTTGAGTCACATGCTCTCTTCTGTCTCTCCTCATTACACCCTGGCACACCTCCACTATAATGTTGGTCACCCGAAACAGCAAATGGCTGATTGTGTATCTCCCCCATGATAAAGTGAACTGAGAGCAAGGTCCACATCTGATTCAGCAGCAAATACAACACAATATCCAAAATTCATAATAGACAAATTTATAGAATAAGAAGGAAGAGGAATAAAGAAATGAATGAATGAATGAACGAAACCCCAGCTTACCCAACTAGTAAACAGAGATTCAGTTTTCATTTCTGAGATTATATTGAAAAATGGAGCTTGGATATATTTCCACACCTGCTATCAACAGGTGGATATTTCTGGCCTTTGCTTCAGGTCTTGGCTATATGACTTGCTTTGGCCAATCAAACACTAGCAAATACGACACCAGCAAAGATTTGGCAAGATCTTGCTCAGTGGCACATGCCCTCTCTTGCTGCTGGGAATCCTCTGAGATCACATAAACAAGGTTGGGATTCCTGTAAAAGGTTGCAAGCCATCCCTACCACCTTTGCCATCCTATGCTTGGAGGTCAACAGACAGGTGGATTCACGTTCATATCTGCCCCAGGTATCGCATTGCTGAACCAGCCCATTTTGGAAATATGGGCTTTACCCACAGATCTGACTCTCCTGCTTATGCTTTCAGTGGGGTAGATCAGTCCTTCCAGGCTTTTATTCTTACTCCCTTTGTGCGCAGATTTAGAGCTTGATTATGCACTAGGTTTTCCTCATCTCGATGTGCCCAGGCTACACCTGGCTAATACTTCAGATATATTACTACTAGAAAAAATGATCCAACGAAAATTACAAACATGATACACAGATAAAACCAATTCTATAACCAGGAGGGCAAAAGCACTATTGGCATTTTTGATACATTAGAGTCAGTCTAGGCTAACCAAAAAGTTTGGGCTTGGAAAATCAACACCTATACTGTGCTCTAAAGCAAGACAGAAAAAGTAAATTCAGCCCTATCTCCACCCTCAACAACTGTCATGAGAAACTGGGGAGTAAGTGAGTAAGGTGGGAAGGACAGAAATCATCAAACCACCAATCAACAAAGATGACAGGGGACCAATTGTGGGTGACTTGTGAGATCCCAATCTGAAGAAAATAAAAAGAGGCAAATACCATAAATCTGAATAATCAGCAATTGATATAAGGACCCTATGATGCTATCCCTGATTGTAGTGGGCATAGGAGGATCACACAGAGGCCAGTGGCTGCAGCAGGTAGGCAGAGTTTGCTGTGACAGAGATTCAGGTAGGTGGCTGGGTGGGTGTTAAATGCCAGAGCACATGCTGAGGGGTGACCCAAAATGGGAAGCAGTGGCATGTGGTATAGATAAAAAGAGAGCAGTGTTACAATGGCCCTAAGCCCTACATAACTAAACCTGGTTCATCCACAGCTCTCACTCCCTGGGGTAAGGGAAATTTGGGCGTTAGCCCAAAATAGAGTTTCCATGCCCCAACAAACAGGACTTAAGACCAAATCCAACATTCTTCATGCATTTATCACCTGGAAAAATTTCACCCTTAGGAAGTATGCTCAACTTCCCTTTCCCCTGATTCTCTTTGTTTGGGCTCCATGCACAGTTCTAGTCCTGGACGCTGTCCCACTCACCCTAGGCATCTTCTTTCCAACACTGGTGAGATCTGCCCCCACCTCCTGGGCTGGGTCTGACTTTGCCATTGCTTCTCCAATACAGGCCCTGCTGCCTCTCTATTCTGCTGGGCATTTGTTTTCTGGATCATAAAATCATCACAAAGTTCAGCACTATCTGCTTTCTCCTCTTACGATCACCCAGCTAGAGCAGACTGATGGATTGTCCCAGTTGTCATCATCATGGTGTACGGGAAGCGACTGTCCTGCCTTTCCAGGCACAGTGGCGACGGTCAGTCTAGGCCATTGGCATGGGCATTTGGTGAGTGGGAAGAGACCTGATCAATGACAGTGCAGAATGGAAGGTCAACTTCTTGGGAATTTGGCCGAAGTTTAAATTGTCCACCTTCCTGATTGGGGAGAAACGGGAAGAGAGTAGAAAGAAGAACAAATTATGAAAGCATCTTAATGTGGATCCCAATCCCAGATTCCTTTTATATGGCTGGCTGGGAGCTGAGCTGAGGAACAGGACTCCTGACCCATGGCGTGGCTGGACCCAGGGGGATCTCCAGAATGAGAAGCTGTCCCTGGGAGGCTGGGAACTTACTGGTGGGGCCTTTTGTATAAACTTTGGAACTGAATCCCAGGGCTTTAGGAAATGGTGACAAGTAGGGCTTGGTTTTTGCACAGCATCTAGCCATGTAAGTAGAAAATTTTGATTGAGATTGTGTGAATGCTCTTGACAGATAGAAAAATAGGAACACTGATCAGTAATTGAAAAGTAGCATTTGATATAAGAATATTCTTTCCTTTCCAGTTTTGGGTTTGTAATAAAGCAATCTTAATTTCAGAAGAATCAAAGCAAAGACTGTAAAGTAGCTCCGCTTAGCAGATATACTCAAGGTTAAATATGATTTGTTTATTCATTTTTCAATGCATTTATTAAGCACCTGCAGACAGGTCACTATTCCTGCCCACAAAGTTAGTGGGAGAATTGGGTAGGAACTAGAAAATTCAAGCCAGAGATGGACATTGCTAAAGAAAGGATGGGTACAGGCAGGTAGGTAGGGAAAGAAGAGTGAGAAAAGTTTCTCTTTGCATCACCTTCACAGCATCAAACAGTAGAGGTTTCCTTATATTTAATATGAGTCTTGTGTTTTCTCCAATTCCTGCAGGGCATCCATTTTCTCTTCTGCAATATTTACTCTGTACTATTCATTCTGATATCCAATCAAATTAACCTCAACTTGGCAATTCCAAGAGTGAAAATACACTGCAGATCTTAGCTCCTTAGCTCCTCTACAGAACTAACCTCAGCCCCACCCAAACCTGTTTCAGCAATGTCAGCAACACACAGTCTACCTCCCAATTATGATTTATCTCTATTATGCTGCATTTTCTTCCTCAAGGAACCAGTCCTTCTTCTCTTAAATGTCCTGTATAGGACAGAGCATACAGTTAGACCAAAAAAAATCCTAAATGAGTAAGGTAAAGGGTAAGTGAGTAGATTATTTACCCTAGCCAATCAAATAATTCTTCCAGATATTAGAAGACATATGCACTTAGTAACTGAATCATTTAAAAGTTAATTTCTACTGAACAGTAAATGGTGGATAATTAAAAACTATTATTTCTATCAGATAACATTTGGATTCAGTCAAGGTACTTCAGAGTCTTAACCTGAATAATTATGTTAAGTTGGTCATTAAGTTAGACAAACTCATTGTGCCGCACCCACTAACCCACTGGCACACCCTGGCTACCCTTCACAATATTACCACTGTCCCCAGTTGATTTAATAGTAGCATCACAAGTAGACATCTGCATATTTAATGAGATCTAAGGCCAGGGGACATATAAGTAGCCCCAACCCCATGTTAGCAAACTCTGACCTCCCCCAAGAAAGCCATTACCGCCATCCCCAGTACAGTTTACAAACACACACACACACACACACACACACACACACACACCTGAAAGTCTCACAGTTCCCCCATAGAACTGCTTCTCTCAAGACAGAGTGGGTTTTTAAGATAAACTCCTTTAAATGTTGTGTGCCCGCCAGCCACTGATACAGGGAACATAATTAAGATGGAAAACAACCAAATCCTGCAAGAAGCAGAGGCAGAACAAGACTGGGCCAACGCGGTGAAAGGCCTCTCTCCCCTGTGGCTCTGTGCTCAAGAGCTCTCCACAAGCAGAGAAATGAGTGAGGGTAGAAAGGAACACATGAATAAAACAAAAGGTATATTTATGGAGCTTTGCTGGACAACCCCTACCTGCCCCCTTCTGGCTTGACCCCTGGGGTCACCTTTCAGTCTGGGGCTAGATCACCATGTGCCACTATATTCTTTCCCACAGGCCCCAGATGTCATAAGTTAAGAGAACTCGGGTTGGAATTGTGCTGAACCCTCAAACTTAGGGCAGGTGGAGAAGGGAGGAAGCCCAGAGGAGGGCTAAAAAAATTGCAAGAACTACAAATTAGTGACCAAAGGCCCCAAGAGTTGTGAAGAAGTCAGCCTTAATCCCAGCAGGCCCTGAGATCCCTAGAGCCACAGCTCAGAGGATGGGGAGAGGCAGCAGGATGGCCCAGAGGGTAGGTGATATCAAATTTAAGCATCATGGAATGGGTGTTTGATTCATTTAAAGATGGTAATGAGCCATCAGCTTGGGAAGCAAGGAGAGGGTCCAGGCTCACAAAGTCTAAGCAAAAACTCACCAAAGAGTCAGGCCAAACCTGGGTGGCCTGAGATTCAAGACAGGATCTGTCCCTTCCAAAGACTAGATGACTAGGTAGAAAACAGCAGCAGAAAGCCAGGCCTAAGGATTGCATCATTACAGCTTAGGGAAATGAGTTGTGAAATCAGGGAGATGTGGCCTCTAGATCCAGGGAGATGTGGCCTCTAGATGTGGCCTCTAGATCTAGGGCAAGCAATTCCCTATGGAACTGTTATGAAGTCTAAGTGAGATAGTGAATGAAAAGTGATTTGTACAGAGCTTAGCAAATATTTACACTACTGTGATGGTGCTGATGGCAGAACAGAGATTCTAGTGTTGAAGGGAAAGTTGGAACAGTGACATCTACAACCACACTGTCTATTTCAAGCTTTGCTGACTTTAGGGGCTGAGGCACCCAATGGCTTACCTGCCAGGATTAGGATCAGTGTAGAACCTGAGGAGCTGTAGGCACCACGTCCAGCTGTCTGCTGCTGGAACTGGCAGGAGCTGCTGGAACTGCTGCTGGAACACAGGCAGGTTTCCTCTACTTCCATGTACTCCACTACTGCCTCAGATTGTAGGATTAAAAGTCATGATAGCAATCAACTAGCTCATACAAGACAAGTGATCTTTCCAAAATTACCCAGCTGATTTGTAACAGATCAACAACCAAAACTGAGGTCTCCTAACTCAGAGCCTGGTGTTCTTGCCATTCTTCTGGGCTCCTTTGCCCCATAATGGTCTACAGGGGGCACCCATACCTAACTCCCTTCTGTCCTCACTGTCCCCAATATCCAAAGACAGATGTATCCTTGTAGAGTTGGGTAGCTCTTCCCATGGGAAACAGGCCGGTGCTAATGAAAACATCGGGCTGAGAGAAGCCAACACACGCACAGCATCAGTTTCCTCTTCCTGGATGTGGAAGCCACCTAGTGAGTACACATGAGGAACGGCCAGCTCTCCTCAGGACTTAGATCCTGTTGTCTTTTCCACCCTATCTTTCTTGTTGTCATGGGACACCAGCTACTCTATTCCAAACAAGAGGCATGAATCACAACTAAAACTCTGTTTCTTAAATTCACAATTGAAAAACAACAGCATTTGCATTAGTTATTTTTGTCTAGAATACAAGGGGAGTCTATGAATAAAATACACACAGTTGGAGAGGAGGAGAATATCCATTTCACAGCTCTCAACAGCCCAAAGGCCAGTTGATACAACTAAAAGAAAAGCCCTGTTGACTTTAGCCATATTGACTAAAAGATAAGCCCTTACTGCAGTTTTTCAGAAGAATAGATACATACACACTGATAATCATATTGTTAAGCATGTGTGTGTTAAGCACACAGTACTAGACAATTAGAGTGACTTAATTGATGTTGGGGGTATTGAATACGGTTCTCACCTGAGCTGACCTGTAGTGTTGGATTGATTTAAAGTGGTTGCATTGAAATAAATTAATTTAACTCCATGAATAGCTGGGTAACATGAGTTATTTGGAATAAAGTGACATGAAGTGAATCTAGGTTGGTTCATTTTTAGACTCAGTTATCAAGGTTCCTAACACTGGGTTGATGGGCAATGGACATGGGCATGGACCTTTAGTAGCAGAAAACTGCAAAACTGGCACCTATACGTGGTCCCAGGCAAAGCTGTAGCTGACTCCTGCAGGATAGGCCTATTTGAGGCAGGGGAATCTCTATCTGGCATCAGGGAGTTCATGATGCATCAACCTGAAGCCCACAGACTGAAGGGAATCCGGGACCAAAGGTGCTTCATGGCTTGGACAAATCCCATAAAATACACGTCTTGGTCATACTCTGAACTCTTAATTTAGTGCAATCTTCTCTATTACTATAGAATTCAACTTTTGTCTCCAAATTAAGAACCATATGGGTGTTAAACTACTTAAACGAAAAATCATGTGGAATGGACCACACAGACCTAGAGAATATTTTAGGCATTCCCTCTGTGTCTCATACTGTCCTTCCACTAAATTGAATGTATTCTATATAGTGAATGTTCATGTCTTCTTCCCCACCAAGCCCATGATTCTACTTCTATCAATTCTTCCTTCCAACTCCCATTGTTATATAAGCTGAATGTTTTGGAAATAGACATATGTCTTAAAAATAGACCTCTGTATATAATTTAGCTGTGAATGTGGTGTTCAAGCAGTCTCCAACTTAACAGCAGGCTCTATTCCAACAGTTTGAGTCTATGTCAGTTTTCTAGTACTCAGAATGCATTTTCCCATAGAAACCATGCTGTGCGTGGTGGTTAGGTCCCCCAGCGGCCCACAGAAGCCTGCTGAAGCCCATGTAAGTGGAGTGCAATATTATCCTAATTGTACCCTAGACCCGATATGTTTGTATGCAAGCTAACACAGAATTCTAACCTGATTCTAGTGGAACATACATATAAGAGTAGCCTCCTGGTGAGGCCTTTCTCCATCACTCTCTTTCTTGAAGGCAGGACAACCTGAATGAGAGTCTGTCTAATTCCCTGCTTTGCACTGATGTATTGTAGGGAAAACATCACTTGACTGTTAGCAGGCAAGATATGGAAGAAAAAGGAAAGATTGATGAATTCCAGAGAGGTTGTTTGGAACTTGAGATGCAGGATCCATCTCTCTAAGAGTCTGCTACAATCCCATGACCACTCCCACAACCAGCAGGAATCACAGACTGTCACCAAGCTCGTGGTGGTAGGTGTAGAAAGGGAGAGAGAAGACCAAAGAGAATGAGCAGGGGTGTGCTTAAGACTCATTTAATCATCTTAAGAAGTACCACCTGTGCCCAGAACTATGTCAAACATATCCAAGAAGCAACAAACTCGGTGAAGATAAAAATAGAAGAAAAATTGATATATGTTCTCCCCCTTTTTTTTATCAGTGCTGGAGATTGAACCCAGAGGCATTCTACCTCCGAGCTGCACCTCCAGCATTTTTTAAAAAAAATTTTTTTGAAGCTGGGAGTAGTGATGCACGCTTGTAATCCCAGTACTTGGGAGGCTGAGATAGGAGGATCCGGGTTCACGGCCAGCCTCAGCCACTTAGTGAGGCCTCTGCAACTTAGTGAGACCCTGTTTCAAAATAAAGAACAAAAAACAGGGCTGGGGGTGTAGCTCTGAGGTAGAATGCCCCTGGGTTCAATCCCCAGTACTGCAAAAAAAAAAATTTTTTTTTTTGTTTTGAATCAGGGTCTCACTAGATTGCTGAAAGTCTTGCTAGGTTGCTGAGGCTGGTCTTGAACCTTCAATCCTCCTGTCTCCGCCTTCCAAGTACTGAGAATACAGGCATGGACCACCACACATGGCTTATGTGTCCCCTTTAAGTTGACAATCATCTCTGGGTACATTGTTAGATGGAAAACAAAACAAAGAAAGCAAAACAAAACAGGGTGAGAGAGGTCCAAACAGGAGGTATCATAGCCAAGTGAACATGATCACCCTCTTGGGGCACCCAGTAGCATCCAGCCATCCCATTGTATCAGATGACGCTAAGCCCATGGAGACTTGGCACCCTCAAGCCAGAAACTGGGTAGAAATCCCTTTGAACTCTCTAGCAAAGTGATTTCTCGATTTCTGCCAACTACAGTTTCATTTTAATTCTAGGTTTTGTTTTTTGGTTTTAGCATTTAGCATGAAGTCATCTATTCAATGAAGAATTGATATAAATAATGTTTGGAGACAGAGTCCATTTTTTCATTATTGATGAACCATACAGTAGATAACTCATTCCTCAAAGCCCTCACTAAATTCTTTCTACTTCCAGATTCCACTGTAGTATTGGAAAAGGAAAATAATTTCATACCCAAAGTTTTGAGGCTTTCTCTAATTGTCCTAAATTACCTCTCCATAAGAAGCAGTCACCAAAGTCTGTGGGAAAGAAAATTTAGTGGTCCTTACCTATCAAGAGAGACAAAGGGGCTAAAAACAGCCACTGGAAAAAAGATATCCTCTTCAACAAATGGTGCTGGCAAAACTGGCTAACCATATGCAGAAAAATAGAAATAAACCCCACTTTCTCACCCTGCACTAGAGTCAACTCCAGATGGATCAAAGACCTAGAAATCAGACCGGAGACCTTGCAGCTACTTGAAGAGGGCATAGGGCCAACACTTCAACACATAGGCACAGGTAAACACTTCCTCAACAAGACCCCAAAGGCACAGGAAACTAAAATGAGGATTAATACATGGGATTGCATTAAACTAAAGAGCTTTTGTGCAGCAAAGGAAACAATCAAGAACCTCAACAGAAAGCCGACAGAATGGGAGAAGATTTTTGCCAGCTACTCCTCTGATAGAGGACTCATATCTAGAATATATGGAGAACTTAAAAAAATCACCACTAAAAAAACAAATAACCCAATAAAAAAAATGGGCAAGTGAACTAAATAGACACTTCACAGAAGAAGAAATACAAATGGCCCATAAATGTATGAAAAAATGTTCAACATCATTAGCAATCAGAGAGATGCAAATCAAAACTACCCTGAGATTTCACCTAACCCCAATTAGAATGGCAATCATTAAAAACACAAACAACAACAAATGCTGGCGAGGATGTGAAG
>PVJS01058625.1:0-11725 GCA_004027185.1 Glis glis | reverse complement strand
TGTGTGTGTGTGTGTGTGTGTGTGTGTGTCACAGCTGGTTGGAGGCAAGGAGGGCCTCTGTCCCTGGTGTTGGGCTGCTTCCTGGGTCTCCTCTGTCTCTGAGGCCTGTCGGAGCTGCACCCCAAGCACACCTCAGTAAAGCCCTTGCTTTCCTGCTTCCTCCCTCTCTTTCCCCACTCTCTAGCCCCCCAAGTACGAATACCTCACTCTATTGCGGCATCTCTGTTTTCTGATCACTTTCATCTGAGTCTTGCCGCATGTCCTTGAAGCTGGGAACCCCCAGTTCATGATGGGGAAACTGAGGCCCAGGCAGGAGAATGTCTTGATAAGGTCACACAGCTTGTGAGGGCAAATTCAGTGACTTCCAGGTCTGTGTGTCAGGATTATGCTGCCACTGTAGCCTGGAAGTCATAAACTCCAGAATAAATGTGAGGAATTAAAGACAACTTTCATGGTTTCCCCCTGCCAGGAAGGCTGTTTCCATCCTCATGAACAGTTGAGAAAGTGCAGACAAGCACACAGACAAAACGGAAGTCAGATCCAGTCTTAACTTGGGGAATTCTTGGATACCACTAAGGACGCGAGTGTGCTACCCTTTCTTGGTGTGCATGCATGTGAGTGTGCAAGCCCATTCCTGGTGTGCCAGGAAACAACTCATTGGAGACTTTTCTTCTCTCTCAAAGATAATTTTAAATGGCAGCATAGTAATCTGCAGTGTGCAGAAGTCTTTCAAAGTGAACATTTAGCCCACTTGGGGTTTTGCTTGGGAGCCAGTGCTGTGTGACCATCCTATCCATCAGGCGTGCTGCTGGAGTTGGGGCACTGCCTTGGCAGGATTCCCAGGCATGGAATTGATAATACTGATAGCAGTTCACGGACTCTGCAAGCTGAGGTGGGGATGTGGAGCTAATCAGTGTCAGGGCTGTTGGTACCTGGAAAAGCACTGAGGGGATTTTCTTGTTTTTTTTTTTTTATTTTTTGGTACTGGGATTGAACCCAGGGGCATTCTACCTCCAAGCTACACCCCCAGCCCTATTTTTTTTAATTCTTTATTTTGAAATGGGGTCTCACTAAGTTGCGGAGGGCCTCAGGCCTCGGGTGATAGCGGCTATCATGAGAATCCCTGATCTGGGGCTGCCCAGCAAGCCGCTCCTGGGTGGCGGGCTTACAGAGGCCAGGGGCAGTAAACATTTGCTGCTTTAAGTCACTACTAGGTTTGGGGGTGTTTGTTAAGCAGTAATGGGTCACTAATACTATTATGGTTTGAATTTGAAATGTCGTCCAAAACCTCATGTGATGAGTGAATGGTTCCCAATGCAGCAATGTTCAGAGAGGGACACGGCTGGAGGAGTGGGTCCTTGGGGTGTGGCCTTGAGGAGTATATCTGGCCCTGGGCACCTCCTCTCATTCTTTCTGCCTCCATCTGCCTAGAGCTAAGAAGCTTTCCCCTGTCACACCCGGCCACCATATTTCTGCCTTGGAGTCAGCCAACCATGGACTGAAGCTCCAAAAGTATGAGCCCAAATAAACCATTCCTCCTCTAAGCTGCTCTTTCTGTGTGTGTGTGGCACTGAGGATTGAACCCAGGGGTGTTCTACCTCTGAGCTACACCCTCAGTCCTATATTTTTTAAATTTTGAAACAGGGTATCACTAAGTTGCAGCGGGCCTCACTAAATTTCTGAGGCTGGTCTTGATCCTGCAATCCTCCTGTCTCAGCCTCCCAAGTACCGGGATTACAAGCACGTGCCACCATGCCTGGCTTCTAAGTTGTTCTTGTCAGGTCTTTTGGTCACAGTGATGAAAAAGCTGACTGATACAAATATGTTCAGTCAGGTCCCGTTGAAATAAGGAAACTTGTCTTCTGAAAGTCTCTAGCAAACCCTTCCTCACATCTCCTAGGCTCAAGCTGAACCCCAGGCCTGTCCTATGATGCAACTGTGACCAGAGGGCAGGACAAGTCTGGGCCACCCCCTGGGGGAGTCACATGCCCCACAGCATGCTGGTGGAGGGGGAGGTGTGGAGGCCTGGAGTCATGTTGCCAAGTAGAGGACCACAGAGTCTTCCAGATCACATCTGTCCCAGCTCCTCCAGGGTAGGAATGTGGGGTGGCCTGAAGCCAAGGAATTGACTTTTTTTTTTTTTTTGGTACTGGAAATTGAACTCAGAGGCATTCAACCTCTGAGCTATATCATTAGCCTTTTTTATTTTAAACCAGGGTCTTGCTAAGTTGCTGAGTCAAAGGATTGGCTTAAAGACTGGACTAGAGGAGTTTGCCTTCCCTCTGAGATCCTAGGTCTAAAAGCAGACGCCGCTGTTCTCTGTGGAAGCCCACTGCCTGGGGCCCTCCCGAGCTTCCACTGTGACTGAGGTCACTGATGCAAATCAGGCTGACTCTATCAGAAAGTCCATGTGCAAAGGAGTAGCAGGCACTCATTTAGGAAGTCCAGGCTGCTCTTGAAAAGTACTCATTTTTCTGATAAAAAAAAACCTCTGGTTTAAATTTGTTGGAAGTAAAGCCGAACATAGTGGCGCACACTTGTAATCCCAGTACTTGGGAGGCTGAGACAGGAGGATCGCAGGGTCAAGGACAGTCTCAGCAAGTAGTGAGTCTCTCATCAACCTAGCGAGACCCTGTTTCAAAATTTAAAAAATAAATAAAATGGGGTGGGGGTGTAGTTCAGAGGCAGAATGCCCCTGAGTTCAATCCTAAGTACCACACCAAAAAAAAAATTGTTGGAAGTAGTTCAGTGCTATTGGAATCCTGGCTCTGGAGGCTGTCAGGACAACCTTGCTGTCCCCAGGTGACCCATCCTTAGGCTGATAGACACCAGAAAGGGGTCAGGAGGACACAGCTCTGTGTGTGTGTGTGTGTGTGTGTGTGTGTGTGTGTGTGTGTGTGTGTGTTTGGTAGCAGCTATGATGAGACAGATATTCATATACTATAAAGTTTGCCCATTTAAACTGAACAAGTCAATCAATGGTTTTTGTATATTCGCAGAATTTTATAAGCATCACCACAATGAATGTTAGAAGATTTTCATCTTAGAATCCCCCTAAGAACCCCTGTACCATTTATGTATCATCCTCAGGTCCCCCATTTTCCCAGTCCTAAGCAACCACCAACTTACTCTCTGTCTCTTATATGTAAGTTTTAAATGTATCCTTTATTTCCCAGCAGATAAGAAGAGAGAGAGAGAGAGAGAGAGAGAGAGAGAGAGAGACATCATATTCTTCAAGTAAAACATGACGTGCAGACGGGTAGTCACGAAATGTTCAGGTGGAATGAGTGTTGACACGCACACTTTTATCCAGAGGGCTTGAGTTTTGTTGACAACTCTCTTGGGACTGACCCATGTTGGAGTAGTGCTGTGTGCATAGTGTGGGGTGCTGACCTGGGCCAGGAGGATGGATCTGGGGGTTTGCTTTGGTGGAAGGGATTGAGAAAAGTGACAGCGATCTGGTGTATGGAGAGGGAAGAGTCGACACGCTGGGTTTGGTGGTGGCCAGATCTGCCAAGGTCTCGGGTGACTCTGGAGTGCTCTGACACCAGGCCTTAGCTCAGTGGGCCCGGACCTCCTTCTGAGCTGGCTGTGCTGAATCACCACCCAGATCAGGGTCAGCTGGTTGGTGATGATGAGGAACTGGGTTCCAAGGTGAAATTCCTTAGTTTCAAGTTCCTTAGTTCCTCTGAGGCCGGGGGGGGGGGTACTTTCTAATCAGCCCTGGCCTTCCCTCTGCATCAGCCAGGGACCCAATCCCTGGGTCCCTAGCGTGGCAGTCTGTGGGGATATTTGGGCTGGCCTCCTGCAGGGCCACCCTTGACTCTGGCTCTTATGGCCCTGTGGGGACTGGGAGCCTGGTCTCTGCTTCACTCTAGTGAATCAGCGTATGTATCTGCCCTTCTCTGAACCTTTTTCTTCTCATCCTTATAGTGGAAACTCACAGAAATGACCCCCCTGAGGGCTTCTTCTGGTCTCTCAGCCTGTAACACTGGCTGACTTTGGTGAGTGGTGTCCCATTGTAGGGTGTTCCCTCCTATTGTGACTGTCCTCCCTTACTGTCCTTGGGCCCCCCTGTCAGCATGGTAAGGGGCCTGAGAGCCTGACCGCTAACCACATATAATGGGTTCAAATCCCACCTCTAGTTAGCGTGGTGACTGTGGACAAGTAGCCATCCTGTCTGAGCCTCAGTTTCCTCATCTGTAAATCAGGAAAGTATTAGAACCCACCTGGCAAGGGTGTGTGTGTGTGTGTGTGTGTGTGTGTGTGTGTGTGTGTGTAGATGAAATGGAATCATGCATGTAAAGTGCTGTACATATTGTAAGTGTTCGATGCATCCCATTGACACAGCCGAGGCCAGGGGCTCTGCCCAAGGCCAAATAGCCAGGTGTCTTTCTAGAATGTGATGCCACCTCCCCTCAGGGGCAAAGTGGGCAACAGGGTCTTCTCCGCATTCTTGAATCCAGGCCTCTCTACTTGCATTGGGTGGCTGGTCTGGATTCTTCCCCACGGGCAATATGTTGAAGGGGTTTGCAGGAAGTCCAGGGCCATGGGCCAGGAGGCTGGGGTAGGACAGGAATATGAGGAGCGTGTGGGATGAGCTTCAGACAGCCAGACCAGGCTGGTCCTGTACACGAGGGCTCATCTTTACACCTGCGAGGGACACTGAGGCAGGGGCAGGGCCCCAGGTGGAGCTGGGTCCCCGGGGAGTCACTCCCCTTCTTGTACTCTTTGTTTCTCTCCTCCCTTGTACTGAACACTGCTTTTCATTGCCAGGCATGGTGTTACCCAGAAAGAACTTTCTCTGGAGTTGGTCTCCTTTCTGTCCCCATGGGTCTTGTCCTTCTACCCGTACCCCCAGCTCCGGGCCTCACTTATTCCCTCTTGTTCTGCTTTCTATGTGGCCTCTCCTTTTTTTCTACCTTTCTTTCTGCCGGGATAAGTTTCCCTTATTTTACCCAAAAGAAAGAAAGTAAAATCCATCCTGATTAGGCCTGTCTGCCCACCTGGGTGCTGTCCAGGTCCCTGTTACCCATGGCCACATTCCTCAGGAGAAGGTCACACAGGATTCATGGAGCTCAGGCTTGTGCTGGGGCTCATGAACAGCTTCCTCTGTTGGATGGGAACCCTGTCAAGTAGTTCATTTGACCACGGCAGATGGTCACTCTCAGGGAAGTCACGCCCACGTCTTCAGGCATCCGCTGGTGAGAGGCAGAGCCACAGCTGGCTGTGGTGGGTTTGATTTAGAGGCACGATGGAGTCCCCCGTTTCATCTTCTCCCATTCCCTTCCCATTTGCTCTCTGAACTGATCCTTCAAATGCTGTAGTGGAGAGTAGGAAATTGGCAAGAAACCAGCAGGCTGTGAGTGGCCATTCCTAATGGATTCAAGCTTGTCCTGATCTAGCACTCTGAAAGCACCTCAGTGTGCTGGGACCCAGAGGACACGCAAGCCCACAGGAACAGAGAATGCGACACTGCCTAGGTCCCCGGCTTCTTGCTCTCTAGTGGTGGATGAATTATTTGCTCTCCTCTTGGGTCTGGGTCTTCTCCCAGCCCTCTCCTGTTTTCTCCTGCCTTCTCTAAGCACTTCTCTTATGACCTTTTTCTAGGAGTCTCATCTTCTCCTCTCCCATCTGTGGGGGCCACTGAGCCTCAGCTCCCAAAGGCTGCTTTGGCCCTCTCCCTGAAGATCAGAATCCTTCTAAGGATGGCTCCCACTCATGGCTTTCCTCCTCCCTGCCCAGAATCTGCTTCCCTCAGGGCAGAACCCATGTGTCCCCTGGGCCCTGCTCAGCACCATCACCTAGCCCAGTCCTGGAACAGAGATGCCAAGTATTATAGATGGAGAAATGCCCTGACACTTGGTTGTTACCCCATATGGTCTGGCCCCTGCCTAACCATCCAAGTTGACTTCTGTCCCTCAGAGTTTTGGACTTAAACAAATGAGACACAAGTCACTGGGTTCAGTGGACAGACTGATGCAGCTTCTACAAAATACAGTTCAGAAGCATTGAATTTCTCCTTATTTAGGGGAGGCACTTTTGAAGATTTTTGTGAAAACACAGGAAAATTTTCACATAGGAGTGATAAGAGTTCCAGGAACTGAAGAGGTAAAACGGGGTGCAGAAATGATGAAAGAAATTATATTAGAAGATTTCTAGGAACTTGAGGATGTGTGTTTTCAGATTAAAATGGCACACCACCAGGATAAAAAGTCAATATACAAAAATCAATACATTTCCTATACACCAATAATGAATTTGTTTTAAAAGGTATTAGAAAATTAATTCCATTCACAATAGCCTGAAAAAAGGAAGGAAGAAAGAAAAGATTAAAAAATCCCTAGTAATAAATCTAACCAAGGAGGTGAAGACCTGAAAGACCTCTAGGATGAAAATTATGGCACACTGAGAAATTGAAGAGGATACTAACAGATGGAAAGGTCTCCAATGTTCATAGATATGCAGAATTGATATAGTTAAAATGGTCATATTACCAAAAGTGATCTATAGATTCAACGTAACCTCCATCAAAATACTAATGACAATTTTCACAGAACTTGAAAAAAAGTTCTAAAATTCATATGAAGGATAATATATCTAGAATAGCCAAAGCAGTTGTAAAAAACAAAAAAAGCAATGCTGTAAGCATCAGAATAGCCAATTTTAAATTATACTACAGAGCTACATATCATAAGAAAAACAGCATGGTAAGCTGGGCGTGGTGGTGCACGCTTGTAATCCCAGTATGGTACTAGCAACAAAACAGACACAAAGACCAATGGGATAAAATAGAAGACACAGAGATAAGCCTACACAGATACAGTCATGTGATCCTTGATAAAGGTGCCAAAAACTTGTTGGAGAAAAAAACAGCTTTTTAATGAAATGGTGCTGGGAAAACTGGATATCCATAGGTAGAAGAATGATACTAGATCCCTATCTCTTACCTGGCACAAAAGCCAACCCAAAGTAGATCAAAGACCTAGAAATTAGGCCAGAGATTTTGCAGCTGCTTAAAAGAAAACAGGGTCAACACTCCAACATATCAGCATAGGCAACAACTTCCTCAATAGGACTCCCACAGCTCAGAAAATAATATCAAGAATTTAAAAATGGGATGTAATCAAGTTTAAAAGCTGCACAGCAAACAATAATTAAGAGAGTGAAGAGAGCTAACAGAATGGTAGGAAATCTTTGCCAGTTACTCTTCTACTCTTCTTCTTCTTCTTTTTTTTTTTTTTTTGGTGGTGCTGGGGATTGAATCCAGGAGCTTTCTACCTCTGAGCTACATCTCCAGCCCTATTTTATGTTTTATTTGAAAACAGGGTTTCACTTAACTTTGGAAACTTAGGGTCTCAGAGCCTTGCTAAGTTGTTGAGGCTGGCTTTAAACCTGTGATCTTCATGTCTCATCCTCCCAAGTACTGGGATTACAGGCATGTGCTACCACACCCAGCTGCCAGTTACTCTTCTGATAGAGGACTAATATCCAGCATATATAAATAATTCAAAAAACTTACCACAAAGTAATCCAATAAATAAATGGGCAAATGAACTAAACAGGTGCTTCTCAAAAGAAGAAAAACTAATGGCCAACAAATATATGAAAAAATGTCCAACATCTTTAGGAATCAGGGAAATGCAATTAAAAACTACACTAGTATTTCATTCCATTCCAGTTAGAATGGCAATCATCAAGAATACAAATAATAATAAATGCTGAAGAGGATGTAGAGGAAAAGGAACACTTATACACTGTTGGTGTGATGTAAATTAGTGCAATCACTATCAAAATTAACATGGAGGTATCTCAAAAGACTGGGAATAGAACCACCATATGACCCAGCTATACCACTCCTTGGTATTTATCAAAAAGGATTGAAGTCAGCATATTATAACAATACATGCATACCCATGTTTATAGCAGCACAATTCACAATAGTCAAATTATGGAATCAGCTTAGGTGTCAGTTAACAGATGAGTAGATAAAGAGAATGAGGTCTATATATACAATAGAGTTTTATTGAGCCATAAAGAAGAACAAGATTAGCCAGGTGTGATGGCACATACCTATAATCCCAGTCCTTGGGAGGCTGAGACAGGAGGATTGCAGGGTTGAGGCCAACCTAAGCAACTTAGAGAGACCCTGTTTCAAAAATAAAAAATAAAAAGGGCTAGAGGGTGTATCTCAGAGATAGAATGCCCCTGGGCTCAATCCCCAGTACCAAAATGAACAAACAACAACAACAAAACCAAAATCATATCATTTTCAGGAAAGTGGATGAAACTTGCCAGTATTATGTTAAGTGAAATAAGCCAGACTCAGAAAGTCAAGGGTTGTATGTTTTGTCTCACATGTGGAAGATAGACAAAAGGATAAAAGAGAGAGAAGATCTCATGAAAATATAAGGGAGACCAGTAGAGTAAAGTTAGGGGACCAGAGGGAGGAGGAGAGAAGTGAAAGAGGAGGTACTGGGAAATGAAATTGACAAAATTATGTTATATGCACATACAAATTTGTAACAGTGAATTTCCCACTATTGTGTATAAGTATAATGCACCAATAAAAATTATTTGCAAAAAAATCTAACAAACAAATAAAAGGGCACACCACAGATCCATCCCAAGAACTGATATGGCGAGCTGCATTGTGAATTTCAGAGCATCCAAAATGAATGGAAGGTTCTGAGAGCTACCTGGGAGGAGTAGAAAGGGCACACGCAAGGACTGAGGAGTCAGAACAGTTTCAGACTCCTCAACAGCAGTTCTAGAAAATGGAAGACTATGGAGTTATGCTTTCAAAAATAATTGTTTTTTTAGTGATACTGGGGATGGAACCCAGGGGCATACTACCTCTGAGCTACATGCCCAGCCCTATTTTATTTATTTATTTATTTATTTATTTATTTATTTATTTATTTTTCGGTACTGGGGATTGAACCCAGGGGCATTCTACCTCTGGGCTACACTGCCAGCCCTATTTTTTATTCTTTATTTTGAAACAGGGTCTCACTAAGTTGCAGAGGGCCTCACTAAGTAGCTGAGGCTGGCCGCAAACCCGGATCCTCCTGTCTCAGCCTCCCAAGTACTGAGATTACAAGCGTGTGCCACCACATCCAGCTTTATTTTTATTTTAAAACAAGATCTCACTAAATTGCTGACAGCCTCACTAAGTTTCTCACTAGGTTGATGAAGCCATCCTTGAACCTGTGATCCTCCTGTCTCAGCCTCCCAAGTACTGGGATTACAGGTGTGCGCCACCATATCTGGCTTTCCAAAAATAATTTTGACAAATCGGAAGATATTTCCAACTTCGAATTTTATATCCAGCAAAACTCTCAATCAGGTGTGGGGCAGAATAAAGACATTGTCAGATAAGCAGGGTCTCAAAAATGTCCATTTCCTACACTGTTCCTAAGGAAGGGACTGAAAGATGCATCCCAGGCAGCCAGGAGAGACATGGCACCAGGAAGCAGATGGGAGAGAAAGGAAATTTCCAAGATGCTGAGGACGGGGGTCCCTGGCTGACAGCTGTCACAGTAGAGGTGGGCAGCGTGGAGGGGGAAAGCACGTGGCTGAAAGTCGCTTCCAAAAAGAAGCAGAGACGACCGGAGCCTGATATGGTCGACTGTGTGGAGAAGAGATCTCCACGCCCTTCAGGAAGTGGCGTTGGTGGTGGGGAGTGCTTTCCTCATAAGTTTAGAAGTCTGTTGGTTTCATGTGCTGTTTTATGCACAGTCAGTAGTACTGACTGACAGTTTGCATCAACTTGCCTGGGCTGTAGTCTCAGTTATTTGACCAAACCCTAATCTAGGTGTTGCTGTGAGGTAGATATGACTGAAGTCCACGATCAGCAGACTTGAAGTGAGGGAGGCGACCCTGGACTGTCTGAGTGGCTCGGTGCCATCCGTCCAAAGGCCTTCAGAGGTTTCCTAGAAGGAGAAGAGCCCCGCCTGTGGATGGCAGCTGCAGCTGTGCCCCAGGGTTCCAGCCCCAGTTCCTGACAGGTTGCGCTGTGGATTCGAACTTGTGCAGTGGGCCCTACGATTGCATAATCCAATGCATTGATACCAATCTCTTGATATACTCTCTTGCATCTCAGGTTGAACTCAGACTGATAGAAATGCTAATTGAAGTTTTAAATCACCTATGTGGATTAGTTTGATGTAACTATACATGAAGAAGGTTAAAATGAATAAAATTCACCCATTTGGAAAAAGAGAAGAGAAAACAAAGAAGAGAGTTAGAAAAAACAATGGAAAGAAATAAGGCAAAACATTTTTTTTTTATATTTGTCTCTGGGTGGTGGGACTAGAGGTATTATGATAGCAATCCTTTGAAGAAAACTTTTTGGCCTCTTTCCATCAAATGCCAGTTTGCCAGAGACTTTAGCTTGTTGGTTCCCAGGCTGTCCCCTTAATGAGTTAAAGCCTACAGGACATAAAGTTAAAGTGGGTGGGGCGCAGAGAGCAAGGCCTCAGCAAAGCCACAGACACCTCAGCTGCTGCTGATGATGGAAGAGATCAGAAACGGAAAGATGGAGAGCGCTGCGGGGATGGCGAGAGGAAGAGGAAGACAGCAACCACCGGGTGTTTGAGTCCAGCCAATGCGCTGGAGCTAAAAGGAAGAAACAGAAACAAAAGAATGAAAGAAACAGGATTCGACCAAGGGTCGGCCTGTGAAGACGATCTCTGGGCCTTCATCACAGAGAAGAAGACTTCTCTCTGTGAAGAAGAGGCTCTGGGAGATACAGAAGGCCACTGAGCTGTCCTCATTTGGGTAGGGACCTGCCAAAACCATGCGGAAGGCCAGCAAGCTTGGTGCCAGTTCTGGGGTACACAGCCTGTCCCTAAAGGGTGAAGTGGTAAACACCCACAGTCGACAGAACCAGACAAAGGCGACATCTGCCGGGAGCCCTGAACCTTGGGAAGCTTCGCCTGGGATGCCTTGCACCTGGGGGACTGCGGTGTGCTGAGAGAACTAAGCACCCTCCTGAATGCGAAGTATGTGAGGATGATGACAAAGGGTTCTGATTTGATTATCTCCAGATTTGGTTTGAAGGGGGGGGGCTTCCTCAGTGGCACTGCCGTTTGGAGCTGTCTCAAGGCAGAAACTGTTTGGGTTCAAGTGCCCTTCCAGGAACATCCACATCTATGAACCAGAGAACAACATGGTGGAGATCAGCTTCCTGGGGTCCATGAGAAGCTGTGCTCCAGGAGGGTGGCTCCAGTCCTGATGCACCTGATAAGCCCGCAGGTTCACCCTGCCGGGTAGTGTTGCCAGAGCCTGTTGACAACTGCAGGTATGGTATCGTTCCCAAACTCATGGACACTGAGTAAAGTGATGATCTCCTGCCCAAGCAGAAACACAACCGTGCAGAACACCACAAATCCCTTCCAACTGCCAAAGACTCCCAAGATGGCAGGGTTGCAGCTGATGGGGAAAAGGTCATTCCAGAAGCGCTCTAGCCCAGTACTAGGTCAGGCACCAGGAGGAGGTGGAGCATTGGCTCTGTCCCCAGGAGAATATCTTGGACGCTTGCCTGGTGCAGCAAGCCAGCAGCAAGGTAACAGATTTCCTGAGCTTTGATACCCTTCCCTCCGCCAGCACGAACCATGCAGCCCATGAGTCTAAAAGTCCCTCACTCTACAACGTTCACACCCAGTCCCCTCTTCTAAATCTCATAAGGGACATGCATCCTCCTTCTCACCGAAGCAAAAGG
>PVJS01058624.1:0-11725 GCA_004027185.1 Glis glis | reverse complement strand
TTTTTATTCTTTATTTTGAAACAGGGTCTCACTAAGTTGCGGAGGGCCTCACTAAGTAGCTGAGACTGGCCGTGAACCCGGATCCTCCTGTCTCAGCCTCCCAAGTACTAGGGTTACAAGCGTGTGCCACCACACCCGGCTCAAATTCCTGGTTTTCTAATATCTCAGGATGACAGATTGTAAAATAAACATGCTGTAGGCAAAAAGTTTTAAATAACATCAGAGAAAATATTCTTCTTGGGTTAGAAATTGTATACCTGAATGAGAAGTTTGGATTGAATACCATATTTCATAACTTCATTGATTTTCTTTCACTAAAAATGAGATAAATACCTATATTTTGGGCTGCTGAAAAAGACTAGTCTTCATCAACATATGTATTTACGAAAATGACACAAAGTTTTAAATTAATATGCAAAGTTATTAATTTAGCATTTATGCTGTGAAATCCTAAACTAAGTTGATTAGTCAATTTTAATACTCTGGGGCTTTGTGGATAACTGATTATTATATGTTCTCCTGCCTGTCTCACAGGTTTGCCTTAAAATTTAAATAATGTCATGCAGGAGAATACATTTTTAAACCATTAAAGATGAGGTGATAATGAGTTATTGTTATTATTACATTTCAAGGATTCATCACAATGTAGACTTTCCATCTCACATCTCTTCCATCCCCCCTTTTCAAATGTTTGGATCAGAATCTCCCATTCATAGCTTCTTAATGAGATAATGTCTGTTAAGTGCTTTGAGGTCATCAGGAAGTGAACGATCATGACTATTGTTAAGTCAGAATATAAAGATGAATAGTTTACATCACTTGATGGTGATGTCATTCTGAAATCAACATGAGTATGTAGAAGGCACATGTTTTTGCTATTTGGCGATTTCAGTTGCAACAGCAACTGCCTCCTCTTTCCTAGAATTCGAGATATCTTTAATGTTTTTTGATGAGGGGGGAAGAAATAAGACCTGTACTTCCTGATGTAATGCTGCACTTGGAGTCACTATTTGATTGTTTTGAACCTCTGAAACTCTTCGTGGCCAATGGTCATCCCTTGGCCCATTTATGGATAAGACTTTTGAGGAGTTATTTGGTAAGGATGGAGAGTTCTTTTAGCAAGAAACCAAGAGATACTTCTTAAACTTGTCTTAGGCTGTTTTCTGCTGCTCTGACAGAATACCACAGCCTGGGTAAATTATACACAGTAGAAGTTACTTGGCGCACAGTCCTGGAGCCTGGGAAGTCCAAGACCAGGGTTCTGGAATGTGGTGAGAGCCTTCATGCTGTGTCACAACATAGTGGAAAGGTAAGTGGGCACGTGAAAGACAGAAAAAAAGGGGGGCTGAACTCCTGCAATAACTAACCCATTGCCTCAATAACTAACCCACTCCTTCAACGACTGCATTACTCTATTGATGACGGACAGTCCTAATGAACTAACTAAACTCCTCTCGGTGCTCCCCCCTCCTGATACTGTCCCAGTGACAATTAAATTTCAACCTGCATCTCAGAGGGGATATTCAATCCATAGGAAAGCTGAATCTGCCAGTTGTTTTCTTTTATGAGATAAAATTGTCTCAGCCGGGCGTGGTGGTGCATGCTTGTAATCCCAGTACTTGGGAGGCAGAGACCAGAAGATCCAGGTTCGCGGCCATCCTCAGCTACTTAGTGAGGCCCTCCACAACTTCGTGAGACCCGGTTTCAAAATAAAGTATAAAAAATAGGGCCAAGGGTATAGCTCGGAGGTAGAACGCCCTGGGTTCAATCCCCGGTACTGCAAAAATAAAAAAAAAAAAAATGTCTCATGAGCTGCTACTGAAGTCTTCAAAGTATGAAAGGAGGAAGATCAATTTCCAGATGGCCCCTACCAATGGTGACAATGACATTCTCCCAGGGTTTACCCTACAAATAGCAAAGCACGCTAGCCACATGTTTGCAGTGACCTCACAGGGCACTTCCGCCGGGCTCTGTGTATGACATCACTTCTCATCTTCTCTTCTAGATTTTCCACTTTCTCTCCATTCATGCAAACTTACACAGCTACCCTAGCAGATTAGCTATTTCCTTTTGTCCCGTATGGGCAGGAAGTAGTTTCACCCAGATGTAATAATAAAATCTCACATTTATTGAGCTTTTATGATGTCCGGGAATTATTCTAAACAAATTAGATATATTAGTTAATTTTCCTAACAACCCTATGGAACAGGTAACATTCTCCCCACTTACAGATGGAGAAACTGGGGAAAGGAAGTTTATGCATCTCGTCCAAGATTACATAACCAGAAGGTGGCAGAGCCAGGATTTCAAACCTAGCATCTCTGACTGCCAACAGATTATACTGTCTCCTTACAATAATTTATTCCTCACTCATTAAGTCTGAAAAACCCACCCACTTGTAATCTTGATGGATGGAGTATCTGTGAGCACAAACAAGGAAATAAATCCCAAACTAGACTTTGAATCGAGTATAGAATTTCACAAAAGTGCTCTAGCTTAGTATTTCACATATTGTTTGGATTATTAAGATTTTTCAGGATGAAAAACAAAAGCTTGCTGGTCTTGGATTTCTGGGTTATGTCCGCATCACTTAGTCATTATCAGACTCTCTAAAGGCCTCTACTGCCCTGGGTGGGTTGAAGGCTTTAGTTGGATTACCATGGTATATGCTAGCGCTAAATGAAACTAGAGTCTCATCCGCAGAAGATGAACCAAAAACATATTTTCTAAACCAACTGATGTCTGTGTTTGGTTTCTTTCTAGCTAAAGGACATTTCCCAGTGGGGGGAAACAATTGGAAAAATAAATGTCTGGATGCAATTGAATTGCCACTATTAATCATTTGTACATGTTAGGAGAATTGAGATGGAGATCATATGAAATATCTTTGTAACTAGAAGCAACCTGGCTGTGTGGTCTCCCTCCACAGTGTAGAAAAAGAATATTGGGAAATGCTGCTTTCCACGCACGAAGCTGGGAGCTGCTCCTGCTGTCCCCTGCCACAGCAGAGAGGGAGAAGGGAAGAAGCTACATCCCAGTGGAATCAGGAGCGAGGCTGGCAGATCCCCCTGGGAGAGTAGTGCCAAGAATGGATGAAGGCTCAGAATCACACAGCTCCTGGCAGATAGAAGGGCTCCACGTTGTCCCTGTTGACTTCAGCCCATGAGATTTCAGCCTTAGCCTGTGACTCCAGTTACAGGGTCCTGTAGCTGATGTATTAGGTTTGTCTCATGAGTGTGATTTTGTGTTTGAACATTTTGGGCCACAGTCCTCAGAGCTACTGCTCGCTGCAAGCCTGGCTATTGGGCCTGTGCAGAGAGGGCCTCTGCATGGCAGAACCATTAGCTTCCACTCAGAGCCTGGGCTCTCCACACCTCTTACTTGGGTACAAGAAGGCATGACTTAGGGGAGGCACCTGGGGGACAGAATGGCCCAGGACATGGACTTCAGACCCATAGTGGGTGTGCCTTGTGGCTTTATCTCATGCTAGAAATAGAGTTGCATCTTTATTTATTTGTTGTTTTATGATTCCAGATTTTGCTCATTTCATATGTCGGTCCTTTGCAGTAAAATTCCAAGGCTTCAATTTTCCATTTGAAAGGCTACCACTGCCTGACATGGTGGCACACACCTGTAATCCTGGTACTGGGGAGGCTGAGACTAGAGGATCGCAGGTTTGAGGCCAGCCTCAGAAACTTAGCGAGCCCCTCAGCAACTTAGCGAGGCCCTGTTTCCAAAAAAAAAATTAAAAAGTTGGGGCTGTAGCTCGGAGATAGAATGCCCCTATGCTCAATCTGGAGAGAGGAAGGAAGGAAGGAAGGAAGGAAGGAAGGAAGGAAGGAAGGAAGGAAGGAAGGAAGGAGGGAGGGAGGGAGGGAGGGAGGGAGGGAAGACTACTACGAAGTATTGTGTGACTTTCCATGGTTAGAGAAAGTTAAATTTCTCGCTAAGGAATACTGTTATCTCACCTTTTATTATTTCATCTCCCTCCATTAAGCGGAACTCAATCCTCCTGCCTTTCGTTACACCCTTGGCCTGGTCCCTAACCCCAAGCTCGTGAAGTCCTGTAGCATGTGCTTCCAGAGAAGTCCAGCTGGTGCCAGGGAGAAGCTCTGATAACATCCGACTATCGCTGGGGCTGCCCTCACTACAGCCCGGGCAGTCTCATTTTGTTTCCTTTATTGATTGGTCATTTTCTCCATGACAAGCAGTGAGTCACGGCGGTGGCTCTCAGGGACTGGCAGTTGGAATAAGAAAACCCGCAGACATTTTCTCACACGTCTCTTAATGCCTTGATTTTTGGGGATGTTCCATGGCAGCCAGCAAATGTTTCCTAACAATTCTTTTGGAGAAAGCTGCAATCTACATATGGAGGATAACATGTTCTGTTCGGGGGGAATAAGCCAGATACTTTAAAAAGTGAGGGTGCAAACTCGGAAAATGTATACATTTAATGGCAGCTTCACAGGATAAGAGATTGCCTTCGATCAGGGACAGAACTTTCATCCTGGACTTCAGTGGTGATCGATGGCAGAGACCTTACTGCATATCTGCAGTTCAATTTAGACAGATACATGCACTACAAAGTCCTTGGTTTCAGGCTTCTAACTTCATTGGCTTTTGACACCTTTTAGTTCTGAACTACTTTCCAGGTGGCAAAAAGGCATAGGCGATTACATAGGAGAAAAACACAGCTGTCTTTAGAAGGAAGGATATTAATTCAAGGGCAATAGAAGAATGTAGCCTGGTCTTTGAATAGCTAGAAAGTAGCTACCCTCACTACCAGCCTCCCATGTTCAAACACATATTCATACCGTGCACTCCCCACCTCCCAGAAAAAAAATGCATTCTTCGGAGGTCTCCCCTTTCCTTTCCTTTTTCTACTTCTATATTTCTGATGCCCCAAATCTTTGTTTACCCAGGCATGGTGGCACATGCCTATAATCCCAGTATATGGGGGGCTGAGACAGGAGGATCCAGCCTCAGCAACTTAGCGAAACCCTCAGCAACTTAATGAGACCCTCAGCAACTTAGTAAGACCCTGTTTCAAAATGAAAAAATAACAAAAAGGGCTGGGGATGTAGCTCAGAGGTAGAATGCCCCTGGGTTTGATCCCCAGTACCAGAAAAAGATCTTTGTTTGACTGGGGCATGGGAAAACAATCTTGTTCTGTGGGACCCAGCAGCTAGAGAAAGGAAGAAGTTATAATTTCAGTACAAACTCTGCTATGGTTTGGATTTTCATTGCCCCCCCAAATGTCCATGTGGTAAGTGCTTGGTGCCCAGAGAGGTGCAATTGGGAGGTGATAGAAACTTTAAAGGTGGGGCCTGGTGGGGTGCTTTTTCATTGGGATTGTTGTCTTCAAGGGGTACTGTGGGACCCGGGTCACTTCCGCTCTCACTCCCTGGCCATGCGATGTCATGAGCAGTTTTGCTCTACCACATGATCCCCACCATCACCATCTGTCACCCCCACCACAGGCCTAAAAGTGATAATGGGTCTGCCTGATCGTGGACTCCAACCTCTAGAACTGTGAACCAAGATAAACCTTTTTCTCTTTATAAGTTAATTATCTTGGGCATTTGTTACAGTGATGGGAAGCTGACTAACACAAAGTCTTAGTAATTAAGAAACATGTATCCTAGGCACTCCCTTCTTATAACGGAGATAAAAGAGTTGACCTG
Organism: Glis glis; assembly: GCA_004027185.1. Lineage (NCBI taxonomy): Eukaryota > Metazoa > Chordata > Mammalia > Rodentia > Gliridae > Glis > Glis glis. The sequence continues at coordinate 6,041 of PVJS01058624.1, read as the reverse complement.
ATTTTTAAAACATAGTTATAACTCTACAAGAAAAAACAATTACTATACTGACTACAGGGACCTCTTCAGCAAAGCATATTTTTAATCCTTTCATTGGTGCATTGTAATTATACCTTATAATGAGGTATAAAGTAACAAGAATATACATGCACACAACATTTGATGTGTTTCCCTCTCCATCCTACCCGACTCGTTCCCCTTCCCCATACATGTCATTGAGATTGGTATAGAACATATTTTTTTCACAACTCTTGTGGAATGGTCCTGTTACTGAATTTCCATGTAAACTGAAGAACTTGGAGAATGTGTGTGCATCCTAGATGGATATCTTGGAGGTTTTTGCAAGAGTCAAGTTATTCTTTCAATCTTTCCATGCATTCAATTTATGTTTATGATTTGATCCTCACACCAGGCTTTATTCTATTTTTACAAATAGGGAAATTTAGGCTTAAGTATAACCGGTTACTTGCATTACGTCAAACAATTAGTAAGAGATCAAATGAAAACTCAAAAATTATGTCTATGAAATTAAGTGAGCCAGACATGGTGGCACATGCCTGTAATCCCAGTACTTGGGAAGCTGAGACAGGAGACTGGCCTCAGCAACTTAGCAAAGCCCTCAGTGCTAGAGAGATCCTGTTGCAAAATAAAAATATAAAATAAAATGAAATAGGGCTGGAGGTGTAACTCAGAGTTACAACACCCCTGGGATCAATCCCCAGTACTGCCAAAAAAAAAAGAAAAAAAATTAAGTGAAAAAAGAGAGGGCTATTTATTGGGCTCCTTCCTAGATTGTATATTGATCATTTACGGTACTCTCTTTTGCACAGTATAGACCAAATCCACTCATTAATGCCAGTGTCCCAATATTCATAGTTTAGATTGTATATCGAGCATTTATGATACTCTTTTGCACAATAAAGGCCAAATCCAATCATCAATGCCAATGTCCCCATATTCAAAGAAATATATAGTAGTAAATATTGCAGAAAAACCTCGTGTTGCTATTTTAAATGGAATAGGGAGGAACATGTCCCAGTTGGAAGATTGAACTAAATAAGAGTACAGTTAGCCATTTGTGGAGAGCTGAGAGCTACTCTCGAAGTCATCTCATTGTGGAATCAAATTCTTCTTAATACATAGTCAAAATGAGAGAATTGCAGAAAATTCCATTATGGCACTTTCCCTTCTTCACCAGTGCTCCTAGTCAGCAACAAAGCGCTGTCGTTGGTTCTTCACTCTTCCAAGGGAAGGATTTCAACCTATTCATTCCTATTTGGGTAAGAAGCTAAATAGGATAGATAGGGGGGATTATAGTGTTGAAAAGTCTAACTACGCACATCCAACCCCTTTTCCCATGTGCTCTGCGCCTCTACTTAATGCCATAAGTAGAAAAATAGAATGTTTGTTGTAAGTAGCAAAAATCATCTAAGGGGTCATACAGATTGAAAAGAAAGAGATAGAAGCAGAGAGATCCCAATTTCGACCCTTCATTTTGTCTTTTCTTCATTTGATAGAGCGCCTCATAAGCTCTATCTATCAAAATCATTTTTGGCCTTTCTTCTAAATGCTCAGGTGCAATGCTGATAAGACAGAAGGCTGATAACAACTGCTCACTTAGCTTGACAGCTTAGGTGTCTTTAGCTCTAAAATAGTTCATTTTTGCTGCTTTTCATGTTCAAACATGAAGCCACTGAATTTATCAGAAACAAATAAGCTTTGAGGTATTTTGTTAAACAATGGTATGAATCTCAGAAGAGCCTCATAAGTAAGTTGGCCAAATTTTAGTGGGAGAATCATAGGTGTGTGTGTGAGTTGTAAAATTTTTAAGAAATTAGCACTTATCCTGCCAACATATGTTCTTAAATTTATTTGAAAATAAAAATTACGCTTACTGTGTATTTTTTAGATACGGGAAAATTGGGTGAGGACATTTTCTATAAAATCAATAGTTTTCTTACATTATGGCAAGATTTTAACAAGATACCAGAAAGTCTTAATGGCCGAATAAATTCGTTTACCTCTTTTGTAATGTTGGTATTTAAGAGGGGTGTGTGGGGTGGGGGTGGGTACTTGGGAGCACAGATAATGGGAAAGAGTGAGTTCTTTCATTGAAAGATCAAATACTAGGAAGGTATTCTAAATTAATACATTTGACAATAGAAGAAGAACCCTTTTGTTAATCGGGTCCTTTAAAAATATTTAAATATTTTAAAAAACATAAAATAAATAAAATACCATGTCAAGTTTGGTATTTTAAATTAAATCCTGGAAGTCTTGAATGCTGGCTAGATTTTTCTCTTTTCATTGCTGCCTTACGTATTTACAGGCATCATGAAATGTGGTTGGAGAGATGTGCTTCAGCAGAGACTGACCTGGCAATTTCAAATCTCAATGTAGCCAAGTGCCTGCACTCCAACAGAGAAACACTAACCTGTTCAGTATCTATTACAATGTGCACCGTCCAGTGGCCTGCTTCGAGCTGATACGGGTCTGTGTAGATTCACAAACTCAAGCAAGTAAATAGACTAGTCACCACTAGCAATATAATCATTACACCCCAAACAGGGAAGATGGGGACGGCCCTGCTATGTGCTGGAAAGGTCTGGTCACTTAAGGAATATTATGTTCTCTTCTGGGTACCATATGGTAAGAAAGGCATAACCAAGTAATGAGAATTGGAAGGAAGGTTACTTAGGAGTTTGAACTCTCCATATAATATTAGAAGAGTCATATGTTTTCTCTAATACACAGAAGCTACAGAGTAATTGGGACACCAGAGGGACTTCAGATAATGAAGGAGAAACTTTAGAGGAGTCAGGGAGGTGTTCTAGGGAGAGGGAGGATCAATGAAGGAATCACCTCCACTGACATGTACATATGTGAGAATATCAATGCCAATCTCAACACCCTCTATGGGGGAGGAGGAAATGGGGAGGGAGCCGGGGGAAAGCCCACCAAGTGCTGTGTGCATGTATGTCACTATCACTATGAACTACATTATGATGTGAGACTATAATGGACCAATAAAAGTATATAAAAATATTAGAAACTGTGATAAGAAGAAGATTCTGCCTAGGTGTGGTGGCACATGCCTGTAATCCCAGTTCTTGGGAGGCTGTGACAGGAGGATCACAGGTTGGAGACCAGCCTCAGCAACATAGTGAGACTCTTAGCAACCTAGTAAGACCCTGATTCAAATGAAAAAAGAAAAGAGGGCTGGAGATGTAGCTTGGAGGTAGAATGCCCCTGGGTTCAATCCCCAGTACCATGAAAAAAAAAAAGATTCTAAATGAAATTAGGAAAATTTAGACTCTACCATGCACCCTAAATTCATGCATTTTGAACTATGATGTACGATGATCACCTCAATGAAGCGGATGAATATGAAGATGACTCATTTATAATGTATGAAAAGTTTCAATTACATTTCAAGTTTCCCTTTCATAATAATAGCAGCGGGGCACTTTTGGACTGCCAGAGCAAAGACCTCTGTAAATTTACCCTGTCAGAAAAGCAACGAAAACACTGGCAGGAATGGGTCAAATCAACATTTCACAACACTGGAAATGAACCATAGTCTCATAACAACCTGAAAAGCACTTATTCGGGGAAAAACTAGTGAACCCCAAGAAGGACTCGGGGTTTGCGGCATTTTAATCTGCCCCACTGGTATTACTCTTTTCCCCAGCTCCGCGTTAACCTTGAAGACTAACAGCTTCATAGCCATGGCGGCTGGAATTGGAGCAACCTTGCCGCCCCCGGAGGGGCAGGTGAGCTTTGCAGTTTCACCAAAGTTCCATCTGCAGCACCCTGCCCATGTTATTTTTCTTTTATTGGTGCATTGTAATCATACATCTTGATGCAGTTCAGGATGATAGAGGCATGCATGCACACAAGCACTCGTTGAGCCCTCCCCCAGTTCCCACCCCACTCCTTCTCCCTCCCCACCTTCCCATGGTGATCAACACAGTGATTGGCTTTGATATGTTTGTGTATGTACATCATGTCCATTGAGCTGTTTCCCTCTTCAAGTCTTCCTCCCCTCTTCCCATCTGGCCCATTTTTTAACCTGTCTCACAGCCTCTGAAAAGCCCATTCAAGGCTGTTGCAATTTGATATGACCCAGAACACCTTCTGGATGAGAAGCCCTCACCCCAGCGCTTTTGTGGAAAACAATGAGTGGTAATTGTTTAACATCACAGACAAACAAAAGCCTGGCCAGAAATTTCGAAAGCAGATAATGGAAAATGAGAGGTCTACAGAGGTTAGGAGAAGCTTGACAAATTCCTGGGGCTCTAGAAGGCTGTACGCATGTGCAAGGTGTGAGAGAGACAGCCTCAGCAAAGAAAAAAAAAGCGTGGTGGCGCACGCTTGTCATCCCAGTACTTGGGAGGGTGAGACAAGAGGATCTGGGTTCGCGGCCAGCCTCAGCTACTTAGTGAGGCCCTCCGCCACTTAGTGAAACCCTGTTTCAAAATAAAGAATAAAAAATAGGGCTGGGGGTGTCGCTCAGAGGTAGAATGCCCCTGGGTTCAATCCCCAGTACTGCAAAAAAACAAAAACAAAAAACAAAACAAAACAAAAAAACCCAAGGGCTTCAGTCTCTAACCTCTGGCCGACCTAGAAGGCCCAGCAAGCTCTAAGTATCATAGGCAAACTTTCAAAAGACAAAGACGGAGATAGGATCTTGGAAGCATGGATGAAAAATTATCCATCACGCACAAAGAATGCTTAATAAGATGAAAGCTGACTTCTACACAGAAACCGCAGAGGACAGAAGGCAGAAGGGCGACATATCCCAAATGCTAAAAGAAAAAGGCCTGTCATCTAAGAATTCAACATCCAGTAAAACTCCGCTTCAAAAAGGAGGGAGAAATGAAGGCATTCTTAAATAAAAACTGAGATAAATATAAACCTATGCATATAGCTGGAATTTTCTAGACCTTTCTGGAATTATCTGCAGAACAGTATTTTTGTCCATAGCCATGCGTTGTAAGAGAAGGTATGAACACTTGGTTTTTCATGAACTGTGATTTTTACTTTTTCTGACTTTTCTTACTTTTTCTGGCAGGTGATTTTGATATTTAAAGCTGGTTGTTGAGGGTAACCACACTTTTATCTTTTGGGACCTTCAGTTGGACGGTCTGGGGAGCAGCGACATCTTCTGAGAGGGCTAGAATTGCCATTGGCTCAAGAGCCTTCACGCTGCGGAATTCCTCAGGCTTCCTTTGGAAGCTTCATTTTTAAAAACAGTTTTAGATTTACAGCTAAACTGAACAAAAAGTACAAAATGACCACATACCATTTGTCTCCCCCTCCCCACTCTTCCCCCAGCCTTCCCCGTCATCAACCTCCTACACCACCATAGTACATTTGTTCCAGTCAATGAAATCAATGAGCCTACCGTGACACATCGTGATCATGCAGGTCCAGCCTTTACATCAGGGTTCACTCTTTTTAATATTTATTTTTAGAAATTTAAAGCATTAATTTTGCCTGGCGTGGTGGCACACACTTGTCATCCCAGTACTTGGGAGGCTGAGAAAGGAGGATCACAGGTTTGCAGCCAGGCTCAGCTACTTAGTGAGGCCCTCCACCACTTATTGAGACCCTGTTTCAAAAATAAAAAAGAATAAAAAATAGGGCTGGGGGTGTAGCTTGGAGGTAGAATGCCCCTGGGTTCAATCCCCAGGACTGCAAAAAGGAAAGAGAGAGAGAGAGAGAAAGAGGGAGAGAGAGAGAGAGACAGAGAGAGGGAGAGAGAATTGTATTCAAATAAACTGTCACCTTCATGTTAAAGTTGTCTTAAGTTGAATTCTCATTAGAAGCAGTTGAAGTCAGTTATGAGCGCCATTTCCATATATGTATTTCTTGCTGACTTTGAATTTGGTGGGACTTATAATGATTAAAAATACAACACACTTTGTAAGCTGGGTCTTAGCATCTGATCTCCCTGAATGCCTGCATTGTACGTCCCTAATTTCACACACACACACACACACACACACACACACACACACACACTCTTTAGTTAATAA
>PVJS01058623.1:0-11726 GCA_004027185.1 Glis glis | reverse complement strand
TACTTTATTTTGAAACCGGGTCTCACCAAGTTGCAGAGGGCCTCACTAGGTAGAGAGAGAGAGAGAGAGAGAGAGAAAGAGAGAGAAAACTGAGGCTGGCCATGAACCCGGATCCTCCGGTCTCCGCCTCCCAAAGTACTGGGATTATAAGCGTGCGCCACCACGCCCGGCTGAGAATTTATTTATTTAATGACTATTGAATGAGTAACCAAGATCATATACATTCAAGCCACCATATACATTCAAGCTATGTAAAAATAATTTTATACAGCCAGGCGTGGTGGCGCACGCTTGTAATCCTAGTACTTGGGAGGCTGAGACGGGAGGATCCGGGTTCACGGCCAGCCTCATCTACTTAGTGAGGCCCTCTGCAAGTTCGTGAGACCCGGTTTCAAAATAAAGTATAAAAAATAGGGCCGGGGGTGTAGCGCGGAGGTAGACGCCCCTGGGTTCAATCCCCGGTACCGTAAAAAAAAATTTTATACACATTTTTATTTATTATTTATTTTTTGCGGTACTGGGGATGGAACCCAGGGGCATTTGACCTCCAAGCTACACCCCCAGCCCTAATTTTTATTCTTTTATTTTGAAACAGGGTCTCACTAAGTTGCAGAGGGCCTCACTAAGTAGCTGAGGCTGGCTGCGAACCCGGATCCTCTGGTCTCAGCCTCCCAAGTACTGGGATCACAAGCGTGCGCCACCATGCCCGGCTTATACACATTTTTATAAAAGTGCTTGAGAATACCAGAATTATTTGTGTCACATAAGGAGTTACTGCCTATTTTCTGTTACTAGATTCTGTTAACTTTTAATAATTGACTTTAGTCATTGATTTTATAACAGATTTCTGCTGTAGCAGATTTTATAATTTGGATATATTCTGCCACATTTGTTAGGGGTGGTAAGGTATTTCAAGAATGGCACAACTAAAAGCTGGGCGTGGTGGTGCACACATTTAATCCCAGTGCTTGTGAGGCTAAGACAGGAGGATCACAGGTTCGAGGCCAACCTCAGCAATTTAGCAAGACCCTGTTTCAAAATAAAAGAAAAAGGGCTGGGGGTTATACCCAGAGGTAGAAATGGCCCTGGGTTCAATCCCTAGTACAAAAAAAAAAAAAAAGAATGCCACAACTAAATAGAAGAGCTACCTGTTTTTCACTATATGGTACTTACTGTAACATAGTGTTATATTATTGTTACTTTAACCATCAAGTATCTTTTATCTTATTCATGGCTTTAATTAACTGATTACTTTAGACATTCCCATCTCTTTTGCCATTTCATGTACTGAAAATAGATTAAAGTAAAAATAGCTCAATAATCACTGTACTTTTCTTTTCTTTTCTTTTCTTTTTTGGTGCTGAGGATTGAACCCAGGGGTATTCTACCTCCAAGCTACACCCCTAGCCCTCTTTATTTTTTGTTTTGAAACAGGGTCTTGCTAAGTTGTTGAGTGTCTCTCTTTGTCTTATTTCTTGTAACATTTACTGGCATGTAAATCCAAATTGTGTTAATGTTTACCAATATTCAATACTATGTAATTGTGGTGTATTATTATGAAAGTCATTAATTTTCCCAGGTGATCTAACTTTGATCCAAAAATTGAATCTCCATTATTAACATATAATATGTGTGACACTATTTTGATAGCACTTAGGAGGGGCAACATTGCCATTACTTCAGCCTCTGATGATAGTCATGCTTTAGAAACTCAAGGCTCCGGGGAGTTGATTGGAGTTGGATAGATGAGGGCACGGAGGCCCAGTAGAGGATAGTGCCCCCAGAGATGAGCAACAATCAAGGCAAGAACAAAGATAGCAGCAGTGGGGACTGAGGTGACAGGTGGAGGAGCCAGAATCCTGCCTTCGCCGTCTGCATCCCAGCCCCATGCCTACACAAAGTTGGTGTTCAGAGTGTTTTTGTCTGGTGGTGCTGGGGTGGAACTCAGGGCCTCACGCATGCCAGGCAAGGGCACTACAGCTAAGCTACATCCCCAGTCATATATATAATCTTTTAAGAAATGTAAGTACATTTATTCAGGAAGAATTAATGGTGAATTGTTGTTGAAACAGTGGAGGAGAGGGAAGCATCTGGGATGACCCATGGTCCCTGGCTTGAATGCCTGCCCAGTGGTGGTGCCATTTACTGCCCTAATGATGGGAACAGGGAACAGGGAACCCATGCTTGGTATGCCTCCTACCCACTGAAAGAGTGATATGGTCCAACAGAACACTGTTTACCATGCTACACCTGCCTGTGTCTTGGGAGCAGGCACCTGTGTAGAGGAGTGAGGAAGGAAAACACAGACTTTCTCTTCCTCATTCTTGGGTGTGGGGCCAGCATAAGACAGGAGTGTGAAATAGACTGTGCTTCCTTCTCTCACTTTTTTTTTTTTATATTGGGAATTGAACCCAGGGGCATTCTACCTCTGTGCTACACCCCAGCCCTATTTTTTGTTCTTTATTTTGAAACAGGGTCTAAGTTGCGGAGGGCCTCACTAAGTAGCTGAGGCTGGCCACGAACCTGGATCCTCCAATCTCAGCCTCCCAAGTACTGGGATTACAAGCATGCACCAGCATGCCCGGCTCATACCCCGACTCTTTTTATTCTGAAACAGGGTCTTGCTAAGTTGCTGAGGCTGACCTCGAACTTGCAATTCTCCTGTCTCAGCCTCCCAAGTATTGGGATTGTAGGTGTATGCCACTGTACCTGGTTTCTCTTGCTTCTTTTCTTGCTATTTCTCTAATTTCTGGTATCTTTCTCTCTGAGACCTCAGGTTCTCCTGTCTCCACCACCACCCTCTCAGAACCAGTGAGTAGCTGGAGGGGGGTTAATAGAAATAAAGCATTCACTCTCTTAAAATAACCCGGGTTCTGCAGTTAACATCTTCTCTCTTGGCTTTACAAATCTTATTTCTTCAATTGTGTTACCTAAGAGATAGCATAAAACCATTCTAGTTAAATGCATACAGTGGAGTGCTGTGTCCAATGCCTGTAATCCCAACTATTCAGGAGGCTAAGGCAGGAGGATCACAAGTTCAAGGCCAGCCTGGGCAATTTAACAAGACCCCATCTCAAAGTCAAAAGGACTGGGGATGTAGTTCAGAAGTAGAGTGCCCCGGGGTTCAATCCTCAGTACTGGAAAAAATAAAAATAAATTTTAAAACCGAGAGGGGGAGGGGAACGAGCACACTGCAGTGTTCTATTTCGTGGTATTATTTTTGTCATTTGAACCCTGAGCTCTGTTGGAAATGTATCTGCACGTGAAGCAACCAATTTCCCTGCTTCCACTTTCTGAAACCTCCTTTACTGTCTGTTAGTTGGTGAGGCTTTCTTTGCTATATGAAATACTGCATTCCTGTAGATGCCAGCATCTATTTCAGGTTTATCTGATCTTTTCATTCAACTCTTACACTAGTACTGTGCTGTTTTTTGTTGTTTTTTGTTTGTTTGTTTGTTTGTTCATTTTTTTAATTTTTGAGACGGATTTCTCCCTGTGTTGCCCAGGCTGGTCTTAAACTCCTGGGCTCAAGATATCCTCCTGCCTAAGCCTCCCAAGTAGTTAGGACTACAAGTGGGTGCTACTATATCCAGCTACTACACACACACACACACACACACACACACACACACACACACACACAGTTTTTTGGGGATTTTTTGGTACTGGGGATTGAGCCCAGGGGCATTTTATCTCCATGCTATACCCCCAGCCCTCTTTAAAAAAAAAAAAAAAAGAAAAAACAAGGTCTCAGTAAGTTGCTGAGGCTGTCCTTGAACCTGCGATCCTCCTGTCTCTGCCTCCCCGGTACTGGGATTATAGGTGCCTGCCACCTTGCCAGGCTGCCTAGTGATTCTGATCTACCTAGTGGTGTTTCCGTTCACGCTTTCGAGTATTCCAGGAACACATAACTGCCACGTTTTCTTTCCAGAAATGTGTCTCCTGATGTCTGTGCTAAGTCTGGGTTCTTGCCGCAGAGCACTCTATGGCCACCTGCCTCCCCCCGTTGTGTGCCAAGTAACTTAACTCTTGTGCCAAGCACACAGTGTTGACAGGATGAGTGTCCCTCGCGTGAGGCTGGAGGAACCATTTGGCTAAGATGTCATTGCTGGGCCTGGGTGGCAGCCCCTCGATGGGTCACTCCGGTTCAGGGACTGCACCTCACTCTTACCAGAGGGGTCGGAGCCTTAGGGATGAGGCGATCCGCCAAGGACATGGACTCAACATGGGACCCGCCATTGCCCAGCCCCATTTCTGCCTCAGTCACAGGCTCTGTCTTGGGGTGACAGGCCTCTGTGGCTTAGCTCAGATTCCCCCAGCCTGGAGAAGCAGAATGCTCAGGACCCATTGGCAATGCCGTTCCTCTCTCCCACACTCTACGCTCTCCAGAAACCTCCGCCGGCCCCGAGTCAGGCTCTTGTGTTTGGTCAGGAGGACCAGGACCCGAGACCTGCCCACCTAGGGCGGCCCTGGTGAGGCCGAGCGAGGGTCATTACAGGCCAAGTGGCTCTTGGTAGATTAGGCCACACTGGCCCAAGCCAAGACCCTTTCTCCTCATCTCAGGGGGGCTGACTTTCTCATCAGTGCTGGTGAGTGTAAATTACAGCAATATTTCTGGGGAAGTAACTAACAATATTTTTCCTGATAATATTTTGAAGCAGTAGCATTGCAATGGCTACGAGTGATGCGGGCTGGTGGGTTCTGGTGCTCTCGGTCAAAAGAATCAGATAAAGGCACAACTTCCAGGGGAACATGACCCTCCTTCCCCTCCCCACTCCCTCTCCCCCTCCTCCTCCACCACCACCACTACCACCACCATTTTTGTGGTGCTGGGGAATGAACCCAGGGCTGTCGTACCTCTGAGCTACATCCCAGCCCTATTTTTTTTTTTTTTTTTTTGCGGTACTGGGGATTGAACCCAGGAGTATTCTACCTCCGGGCTACACCCCCAGCCCTATTTTTTTATTCTTTGTTTTGAAACAGGGTCTCACTAAGTTGTGGACGGCCTCACTAAGTAGCTGAGGCTGGCCGCGAACCCAGATTCTTCTCCTATCTCAGCCTCCCAAGTACTGGGATTACAAGTGTGTACCACCATGCCCGGCCCTATTTTATTTTTTATTTTGAAACAGGTCTCACTAAGTTAGTGTGTGCTGGCCTCAAACCTGAAGTCCTCTTGTCAGCCTCTCAAGTACTGGAATTACAGGAGTGCAGCACTAAGCCCAGTGGGAACAAGACTTTATTAGAACTTCTTGCTGGAGCAAAAGGGAGACACAGCACTGACCAGCGTGTCAAGCTGGCTCTCAGGACAAAGGAAGAAAGTTAGTTTTATTCATGTGAAAGGGTGGTAAGGCTCTCTCTCCCTGTCTCTCTCTCTCTACTTAGTGAGGCCCTCCGCAACTTCGTGAGACCTGGTTTCAAAATAAAGTATAAAAAAATAGGGCCGGGGGCGTAGCGCGGAGGTAGAATGCCCCTGCGTTCAATCCCCGGTCCCGCAAAAAAAAAAAAAAAAAAAAAGGGTGGTAAGGGTGGGCTAGAATTTAGGAATATTAATTGGCTTTAGGTACATTCCAGAGTTGTTTCTCTTTTCCTGGGTAAGTACTTTAACCCTGAGGGAGGGGTCGTTAGCCATCATCCTGGCACCACACGTCTCTCATAACGTTGTAGCATCCTGTATAACCATCTCTGTCTCTTGATTAGGTTGAGTTGCTGTGGCTGTTGGGAGAGCACATAGGTAGCCGGGCACAGTGGCCTGTAATCCCTGTACTTGGGAGGCTGAGACAGGAGGATCACAGGTTCAATGCCAGCCTAAGCAACTTAGGAAGACCCCCAGCAATTTAGAAAGACCTTGTTTCAAAATAAAAAGTGCTGGGAGTGTAGTCAGAGGTAGAATGCTCCTGGGTTCAATCCCCAGTACTGGAAAAAATAAAGAGGGAGAGAGGCACATGCACACACAGGTGGGGAGCGGAAGAAAACACATCATGGCAAGTAACAAGTCAAGGCCCTTTATGTTGTTTGTCCTTGGAAAGTTGTGGTGAGAGTGGCCTGACCTTAATCATACACCTGGGTTTTTAGTATTTTTATTTTATTTTATTTTTTTGGCAGTACTGGGGATTGAACCCAGGGGCATTCTACCTCCGAGCTACACCCTCATCCCTATTTTTTATTCTTTATTTTGAAACAGGGTCTCACTAAGTTGCGGAGGCCTCACTAAGTAGCTGAGGCTGGCTGCGAACCCCAATCCTCTGGTCTCAGCCTCCCAAGTACTGGGATTACAAGTGTGCGCCACCACGCCAGGCTCACCCGGGTTTTTGAAGGTGATAAGAGAGTTAATAAGTGAGATGGCAGGGAAAGGCACATATTGTGCCCCTCCCCCCTTTTTTCAGTTATGCGGATGGAACCCAGAGGCACTCTATCACTGGGCTATATCTCCACCCTTTTTTTATTCTCACTAAGTTGCCCAGGCTTGAACTTGCCATCCTCCTGCCTCAGCCCCCTGAATCTGAGCCCAGCACGAGCCAAGGTGGGAGAGCAGGGGAAAGCACACACCATGCTTTGAATAGCTGACAAGCTATGAGCTAAGGTCCAGGGGTGCTTTAGTGAGATAGTCCTTGACATCTCATCCCCCACCCCCGAGTTTTTACTCCCTTAACCTTAAAGGGTGCTGCTTTTTATGTGGGTCCCTGTCTGTCTCAAGAGCATGGGCTCTAAGCTAGGCGTGGTGGTGCATGCCTGTAATCCCAGTACTTGAGAGGCCTAAAACAGGAGGATCACAGATTCGAGGCCAGACTCAGCAATTCACTGAGACCCTGTTTAAAAATAAAAAATAAAAATAAAAAGAGTGGCAGGGTGTGGTCTGTAATCCCAGTACTTGGGAAACTGAGATAGGAGGATTACAGGTTTGAGGTCAGCCTCAGCAGTTTAGTGAGACCCTGTTTCAAAATAAATAAAAAGGGCTGGGGGTTTCACTTGGAGGTAAAATGCCCCTGGGTTCAATCCCTACTACCAAATAATAACAGTAATAATAAATTGAAGGGGTTGGGGGTATAGCTTGGAGGTAGAATACCCCTGGGTTCAATCCCCAGTAAAACACACACACACACACACACACACACACACACACACACACACACACACGGACTTTAAGCCTGCCTGCCTGTTTTTTTTGTGTGTGTGTAAGTTTCATATGACTGCTGTAACAAAATTTTGCCACAAATTTAGGGGCTTAAAACAATACAGATGCATTATCCTGTCAGTTTGGAGGTCAGAGAAGTCTGTAATGGGTCTGAGATAAACTCAGGGTGCATCAGGGCGGGCTTTGTTATTTCAGGAGGCTCTTTCGGGAGGCAAGAAGATTCCACCTTCTTGCCTTTCTCAGATTCTAGAGGCTGCCAAATTTCTTGGTACATGGCCCCCTTCCATCTTCAAAGCCAGGAACACAGCATCACTCCGACCTCTGACCTCTGCTTCCATTACATCTCTCTTTCCTGCCTCCCCCCCCCCACGCTTTCCTTCATAACAACTCTTGGGATTACATTGAACCTACCCAGATAATCTGAGATTATCTCTTTTTTTTTGGTACTGGGGAACGAACCTAGGGACATTCTACCTCTGAGCTACATCTCCAGCCCTATTTTATTTTTATTTCAAAACAGGGTCTCACTAAATTGCTAAGGGTTTTGCTAAATTGCTTAGGCTGGCCTCAAACCTGCAATCTTCCTGTCTCAGCCTCCCAAGTACTAGGACTATAGGTATGTGCCACTGGGCCCAGCAGGATAATCTTTTTATCTCAAGATTCGTAATTCAATCACACCTTTAAATACCCTTTTGCCGAGCTGGGCGTGGTGGCACACACTCATAATCCCAGTACTTTGGGAGGCGGAGACCGGAGGATCGGGGTTCGCAGCCAGCCTCAGCTCTCTGTCTCTCTGTCTCTCTGTCTCTCTCTCTCTCTCTCTCTCTCTCTCTCTCTCTCTCCTTAGTGAGGCCCTCCGCAACTTCGTGAGACCCGGTTTCAAAATAAAGTATAAAAAATAGGGCCGGGGGCATAGCGCGGAGGTAGAACGCCCCTGCGTTCAATCCCCGGTACCGCAAAAAAATAAATAAATAAATAAATAAATAAATAAATACCCTTTTGTCACATAAGGTAGTATATTCACAGGTTTGATAGGAGAATTAATGTCTTAAAATCTTTGAAGTGTCAGCTAGCTAAGATATATATATGTATATATATAATTGACAAAATCACATCAATGTCTGCCAAAAGAAGAATGATTGAACCAGTTGTCCATCTGGAATATAGTGGAGCTCTCAAAGAGAATACATTAGATCTATTCTTTTTTTTTTTTTTGTGGTATTGGGGAGTGAACCCCGGGGCATTCTACCTCTGAGCTACACCCCCAGCCCTATTTTATTTTATTTTTTACTTTGAAAAAACAGAGTCTCACTAAGTTGTAGAGGGTCTCTCTGAGTTACTGAGGCTGGCTGTGAACCTGTGATCCTCCTGTCTCAGCTTCCCAAGTTCTAGGATTACAAGTATGCACCACCACATTTGACACAGGGTCTCACCATGTTGCACAGCCTGGCCTCTAATTCCTGGGCCCAAGTGATCCTCCTGCCTCAGCACTCTGAATAACTGTGACTTCAGGCATGTGCTACTACACATGTATCTGGCCCTTGTTTTGTTTTTGTGGTACTGGGGATTGAACCCAGGAGCATTCTACCTCCGAGCTACAACCCTCAGCCCAATTTTTATTTTTTGTTTTGAAACAAGGTCTCACTAGGTTTCTGAGAGTCTCACTACTTGCTGAAGCTATCCTCAACCCTGCGATCCTCCTGTCTCAGCCCCCCAAGTACTAGGATTACAGGCATAGGCCACCATGCTCAGCTCCTTTTTTGTTTTTATTTTAAGACAGGGTCTTGTTAAATTGCTTCGGCTGGCCTCTAGGGATCCTCCTGCCTCAGGCCCCCACCCCACCCCAGTAGCTGGGATTACAGACATATACCACTGTGCAGCACCTGGCTTCATTTTTTAAAAGAACAAACCTCAACTCCCCAAATCATTTAGGTATCTGGGCCAGTCATTTAATGAGTGTATGTCTCTGTGAAAAGAAGATAATAATTCTCACTTTATGGGCTCTTGCCAAGGTTAAGTGAGATGCTATATGCCCAGTGCTTAGAGTCCTACAAGCAGCGGCACAGTCCGGACATTTGTAAGGTGATTTTGCAGAGAGATGGGAAGGATACGCCCCACCCTGCTGACCTGGTGCCTGGGAGGTGGGGAAGTTCAGAAGTGGTGGAAAGAGATTATTACTTTCCTTTTGTATATTTTTGTATGAAATTGTTACTGTAGTTAACTTTTTATACTCTAATGTTTTATTGGTGACTTTAGAAGAGGAATTTAATACTGGCTGTGGTGGCACATGCTTGCCAGTACTTGGGAGGCTGAGACAGGAGGATCGCGGGTTCATGGCCAGCCTCAGCTACTTAGTGAGGTCCTCCACAACTTAGTGAGACCCTGTTTCAAAATAAAAAATAGGACTGGGGGTGTAGCTCAGAGGTACACTACCCCTAGGTTCAGTCCCCAGTACCATAAAAAAATGAATTTAGTAACGAAAATTTAAAGGGGAAAAACGCAGCAGAACCCTAACCCGGGCCGGCCTTGTGTGTCCGCAGCATTTACTGCCGCGGCTGCTCCAAGCCACTGTGCTGCTCGTGCGCACTTCTGGACAGCGGCCACAGCGACCTCAAGTGCGACATCGGCGCAGAGATCCAGCAGCGGCAGGAGGAGCTGGACTCCATGACGCAGGCGCTGCAGGAGCAGGAGGACGCCTTCAGCGCGGCGCACGCGCAGATGCGCTCGGCCATTGGCCAGCTGGGCCGCGAGCGCGCCGAGACCGCGGAGCTGATCAGCGAGGGTGTGCGCGAGGTGGTAGCGCACTTGCTGGCCCAGGAGCGCGAGCTGCTCGAGGCGGTGAACGCGCGGTACCAGCGAGACTACGAAAAGATGGCGGGCCGGCTGGGCCGGCTGGACGCCGTGCTGCAGCGCATCCGCACCGGGGGCACCCTGGTGCAGCGGATGAAGCACTACGCCTCCGACCAGGAGGTGCTGGACATGCACGACTTCCTACGCCAGGCGCTCAGCCGCCTGCGCCAGGAGGAGCCCAAGAGCCAGCTAGCCACCCTGCGCACCCAAGGCTTTGACGAGTTCAAGGTGCGCCTGCAGGACCTCCTCTCTCGCATCACCCAGGGGACAGGTAAGCCGCAGGCCACCCTCATGGGCAACCTGTTTGTCATTTGAGGGCTTATGCCTCGCTGCTGCTCGTGGGAAAGTCAAGGCAGAAAAGATTATCTCCATTTGACAGAAAAGGAAGCTGGGTTGGTGTGAAGTGTCTTGGTTTTGGTCAGGGTGCAGAATAAGGGGGGAGGAGGCCCTGACCACAGAGTTGCACCCAGAGGGGCACCTTTTGCTAATTTGTAAGACCCTATGAAATGACAGTGACCTTGTGACCCTAGGGGAACATGTGAACGTTGAGAAACTGCAGAGCTGAGAAAGCTTCCCAGTATCATTGTAGCCTACTCCCGGAGGCTCTCATAAGCCCAGGAACAGAGAAGTCATCTGGAAGAGGAACTTAATAACAAATTGTGGGGTTGGGGTTAAAGGGGTCAAGAAAACCTCCTGGGAGTGGTTGCTCAAAACCACAGAGTGGGGGGGATCCCTTGCCCCTTGCCTGCCAGTGTGGACCAGCTGCCAACCTCTGTGAGCCCTGTGGAGTATTGGGGACATGGGAGGCAGAGAGACAGCAGACCAGTTCCTGTCCTCAGAAGTTCAGTTCAGGTAGGAGAGGAGCCAGGGCCACATCACACAGCTGGAGAATAAGGCAGTGCTTGGCTCCCCAGCAAAATCCAGGAGTTGTAGCATTTCCGTATGAGCTGGCGACATCAGGGGCTTTCAAAATAAGTGGCCGGGGGGGGGGGTGCACAAGCAGGCCTTCTCTAAATCTCTGAGCTGGAATCTGAGCTCTGAGCAGGTGGTGTCTGGCGCCCTTGCTGGGAAAAGGAAGGGAGGCCACAGAATCCGCAGGTACCTGGGCGGGTGCAGGCGCTAAGGGCTCACTCACTCCTCCTGGAGCTGATGAATGGGGCTGCTAAAGGTACGATCCTAGGGCAAGCCTGGACGTGTGCCTTGTCTATCTAACAGTGAATGTTTCTCCATGTCTGGGAAATGACCCCACAGAGTTTAAACAACTTGCCTTGGGTGTTGTAACTAAGTAGTGGCAGAAAGAAGAGATTGTTTATTCCAAAGCATGAGAGATTTAGATTAGATTGAATAAAAACAGGCTTTAGGTCAGGAAGAGTATCATGGAGTTCTGACCCTATAAAGAGTCACTGAGGCTGGGAGTGGTGGCACACACTTGTCATCTCAGTACTGAATGAAACAGGAAGATCATAGGTTCGAGGCCAGCCTCAAAACTTTGTTGAGACCCTCTGCAATTTAGTAAGACCTTGTTTCAAACTAAAAAATAAAATAGGGCTGGAGGTGTAGCTCAGAGGTAGAATGCCCCTGGGTTCAATCCCCAGCACCACACACATGCAAAAAAAGTCAGTGAGCAGTAATGGTGTTAGGCCTGCCCACATTCTGCCTTGCTGGTGGCTTTGAGCAGGAGAGGTACCTTTGGGGTTTGGAGCCAAAGGCAATTGCTCTCTCATGCTGCCCCCCCCCCCCCCCC
>PVJS01058622.1:0-11725 GCA_004027185.1 Glis glis | reverse complement strand
CAGGAAACTAAAATGAGGATTAATACGTGGGATTGCATTAAACTAAAGAGTTTTTGTGCAGCAAAGGAAACAATCAAGAACCTCAACAGAGAGCCGACAGAATGGGAGAAGATTTTTGCCAGCTACTCCTCTGATAGAGGACTCATATCTAGAATATACAGAGAACTTAAAAAATCACCACTAAAAAAACAAATAACCCGATCAAAAAATGGGCAAGTGAACTGAATAGACACTTCACAGAAGAAGAAATACAAATGGCCCATAAATGTATGAAAAAATGTTCAACATCATTAGCAATCAGAGAGATGCAAATCAAAACTACCCTGAGATTTCACCTAACCCCAATTAGAATGGCAATCATTAAAAACACAAACAACAACAAATGCTGGCGAGTATGCGGAGAAGTAGGAACTCTACTACACTGTTGGTGGAATTGCAAATTAGTGCAACCGCTTTGGAAAACAGTGTGGAGGATCCTCAGAAGAATAGGAATAAACCTACCGTATGATCCAGCAATACCACTTGTAGGCATCTACCCCAAAGAACTAAAACCCAGCTACCAGACTAATGCATGTGTATCTATGTTTATAGCTACACAATTCACAATTGCCAAACTCTGGAACCAGCCAAGGTGTCCATCAACAGATGAATGGATCACAAAACTATGGGATATGTACACAATGGAATTTTACACAGCCACAAAGAACAAAATCAAATAATTTGCAGGGAAATGAAGAGAACTAGAGAACATTATGCTAAGTGATATTAGTAAGTCACTAAGAGTAAACAGTTGGATGTCCCCCCTAATCTGTGGGAGCTAGATAGAATGGGACTTAGAAGGGACTTAGAAGGGAAGAAGAAATCTTTAGATGGACAAAGAAGGTGACCTAACTGAGGGAGTTGGGGGGGATGGAGGGAAACACACTATAGCACATGATGTACATACACAAACCTGTAAGACTCAATCACTATCTGGAGCATGAAAGGGAGGGAAAGGGGAGGGAATAGGGTAGGATTGGAGGGAGGGCTAAATGTGCAATGTGTGCACATATGATGTTGATATCCTGACATATATCAAAATGTATAATTACAATGCACCAATAAATGAACATAAAAAAAACATTCAAACCATAACATAATGTTCCTGAATAGGATTAGCATCATAAATAAGGAAGCCTTGCTGAATTGGATTTTAGTTAATAAGGCATATCCTTTAGGCTGGGAGAGAGGTATAGCTCAGTGGCAAAGCACTTGCCTAGAATGCATGAAACACTGGGTTCAATTCCCAATTTTGAAAAAAAAAACCTTAAAATATTTGTTAAGAGTAGTATAAAAAAGACATGAAATTTTATTTTGGAAATTTTATTTGAAAGAATTAAACAAATTCTTAAAGGGAACAATCATTATGAATGTGGCTTTTCCTATTAAACATTGCAATATAATAAAAGGTAATGTGAAGTTTGCACAAAAGAAAACAGATAAAGGAAAAACAGATAATTAGTCTCTATTATAAAGAAAACCTATATGAAATATTGAAAATATTAAAATGGGTGCATTATAGATTATCCATTACAGGGCACTGTGAAAATTAAATAGAAATATTTAGGGAAGCAAGGTAAATTCTTAAATATTATCACAGACAAAATTTCATTTTAGGTGGGCAATATAGTTAACTATACAAAATAAGGATATAATAAAATGTGCCTAGAATTCTTCATTAAATGTGTATATATTTTGGTCTGAAATGCATGTTTACCTATAAGAATAACTTACCAATATCCCTGGCAAAAAGTGTGTTCCCAATCAAATGAACTAAAACTCTATGCTATTTCTGAGATAACTTTGGAATTTCGGGTGAGATGTTTCTTGGTATGGGACTCTGACATTCACTGTAGACTTGAATATTAAATTCCCCTGATTCTTGACCACTTAACACTTCCAGAGCTTCCCAGTATCCATACACTCTCAAATACCACCCCCAAAAGGATGTTTGAAAGTAAGTTCTTTTTTTAGAATACACAATTAGATAATTTTATAGATAAAAGTAAAAATATGTGGGTTTGAGTTCACTATATAAAAATTTATTCTTAATCCAATATATATAAAATAGCTTTTAGCAAATAATCTCAGTGCAAGAAAATACAATTTTGACTTCCACATCTACTGTGTTTATTAATCTCCTCCAAACTAGTTATCCATTACTTTAGCATGGGGATTAAATGATTGAGGGGCATGAAAGAAAGGACTTTGTATATTATAAAGTATCATCCCACGGAAAAGTCTTCGTGTTATTGATAGCTTCAAATATGTGGTTCCGATATAGTAGAGGGGAGGGAAGAGCAACTGATCAAATAAAAACTGCATAATCTTTTTATTCCCTCAGAGTTCATATAATTATTTTAGTATTTTAGTAGGATGACTTTCTAATGGAATGGGACTAGTGCCAATTAGATTTAATATAATCTATAGTCATAAAATTGCTCTTTCCACATATGTATATGCATACCATTTTATTAAGCCACTCACACAAAAAACAAAGGCTTTGAAATTTGAAAAAAATCATTAAAAATGATATAAAGCAGCCCCCATATGTCATCTATTCTAAACTCTATGCAAAATTGTTTTCAGTGAAAAGTTAGAGTTTTGGCTAAGAGGAAGCAGCAGCATACTGGATCTATCAACGTCTTCCTTGGGGAGTTTTAGTGAAGTCAGCCTCAAATGCCAGTGGTGTATCTAAATGAAATGTGGGGAAAAAAGACAAAAGGAAAATCATTATTGAAAGTGGTCTATATGTTACATAAACACTTAAAATATGAATTCTTTGTAAACCATTGAAACTTTCCTTCAAGTAGTACTATGGTACCTACTCCTTTTACATCACAAAAATCCTACAGTGTCTTTTACACTAAAAGTAGGTGATCAGAGTGTGGTGGTGCTCACCTGTAATCCCAGTACTTGAGAGGCTGAGATAGGAGGATCACAGGTTCAAGGTTAGCCTCAGCAATTTAGTAAGGCCCTCAGCAACTTAGCAAGAAACTATTTCACAATAAAAATTAAAGTAGGGCTCGGGGTCTAGATCAGAGCTAGAATGCCCTTGGGTTCAATCCCTAGTACCACCAAAAGATATTCCTAGGTATTTGATTGGTTTTGAAGTTATTGTGAATGGGATTGTTTTCTGAATTTCTTTCTCAGTGGATTCATGGTTGGCATATATGAAAACTACTGACTTTTTTAGGTTGATCTTGTATCCTGCTACTTTGCTGAATTTGTTAATTAGCTCTAGTAGACTTTTGGTTGAGTTCTTTGGGTCTTCTAGATATAGGATATATATATTGTCATTGAAATCCCACAAAACTTTAAATTTACAATAATTCTACTAATTCTTTGCCTTGCAATAGCTATAAATGATTTATTAGTATAATTTGTTATATTAATAAAGCTCAGATTTTCACCTTACATGTTTCTCAAACAACAGAGTATAGTCTAATGTATAAAATAGACTCAAATCACATACTCACAAGTGCTATACTCATTTTGCAATCACTCAGTGTAATTTTCAGAATGCATTTCAAAAAATCTCTGAGGGGGCAGAATTGGAGAAGCTAACAATATGGAGGTACTTTTCACATCCATTTAGTTCTTAGTTTACTTATTTCTGACATGTACAGTAGTCCTTTGTAGTATATTACCCTGTGAGGGAGATAATAAAAAATAAGAAATATGCTGTCCATGTTACAAATGAGAAAAGGGACATTTAGAAAGCTTAAGAGATGTGTTATAGTACTTGTGCCTAAGAACTGCAAAGATGGAATTTGGTATCAAAGCCTATGACACTTAATCCTACACAAACTAAATCTTGTTGGATGTGTACACGACTTAAATATATTTAAGGAAAACTTTGCTCCCCTAATTTATGAGAAAATAATTATGTAGATGTCTGAAGTGTGCTCAAGAATAACAGACATGACTATTTTACATATGAAGTCATAACTATTAGTAAAAATGTGGTCATTTTTATATACATATTTCAAATATGTCTATTATAATGTTTCAATGAAGAAACTATTAAAATAAGATAAATCAAACTTAAGAAAACACATAAATAATAATTTGAAATAAAAATCGATGTTTCTAGGTAAGGTGGTGCATGCCTATACTCTCAGTACCTCAGTATGTGGGAGACTGAGACAGGAGGATTGCAGATTCAGGACCAGCCTCTGCAACTTAGGGAGACTTTGAGCAACCTAGCAGGTCCCTGTTTGAAAACAAAAAATAAAACAGGCTGGGGGTGTAGCTCAGAGGTAGAATGCCCCTGGGTTGAATTCCTAGTACAAAATAAGTAAATAAATCAAATAAAAGTTGATGTTAAATGCTTATACATTTCTAATACCATGTAATATCTTGAAAATAATCTTACTGAACCATCTACATTTACATTTTCTGTCTCCTAGAGTACAACAGTTTGAGCAAGTCCTTGCTACAAAAATTAATGATTCCTATAGTGGGGTAAAGAAGTATAACATTATTATTTTTAATTGCCTAATTTAAAAAATATGAAGCCTATAAAAAAAGGAGGAACTCAGGAGGCTAAAGATTTCCTCAGCAACTTAGCCAGACCTTGTCTCCAAATGTGTATATATATATTTTTTATTTATAAATTTATAAATCTTTCTCTCTCCATATATATATACATATATGTAGTCTGTGGTAGAGAACATCCTGGGTTTAATCCCTAGCATGAAAGAGAGAGAGAGAGAGAGAGAGAGAGAGAGAGAGAGAGAGAGAACTGAAAAATATGGAGAAAGTTTTAAGAGTAAAATTAAAGTATACATTTACATTTATATTTATATTCATAATATTTTTTACATTGTACATGGAGCCATATTATAAAATGTAATACATTTTATTCAGGAAATCATTTATTAAAACTTTTATATTGTGTTAACTATTCTGTTATTAATATATTAAAAGTTAAAATTTAAGCACTCAGTCAAATTTTATTTTCAATTAATAATATAGTATATTTGAGGAATAGATCTCCGATCATTATATCTCAATAAGGGAAGCTTACTTATCAGGGTTCCTGTGGCAATAAAATACATAATTGTCTCAAGACAGAATAAAAATAGGATGAAAATGTGAAAAGATTTATTTAGGCCAAATCAATTATTTCTTAGCAACATGAATCAGATCTAGGACAGTTGCTTGCCATTATAATAACCAGGCATGATCTAATATGTATTTCTTTTGGCATGTCTCCTCTATTCTCCAATGATCTTATTGTTTACCATAATTCAGCCACCCACAGCCAACTTCAAAATTTAATCTTTGGCATTACCAATAAATATCATCTTCTTTAAAAGTAAAATCTCTCTCATAATTCAGGCAATACCAACAGCAATCCCAGTGCAACCTAGGATTAATTTCTCTAATGAGAAGATACTGTTCCCAATCTTCTTATGCAACCAATGTATTCTTTCCCCTGCCTTGTATTTCATACAGTCTCAATTATTGTGTCCAATCCAGACTGGTGATTCTTCCTTGACACAACCTCAACCATGGTTGAATTCATTTCTCCATTTAGTTTATAGTGCACCTATACAGCTAAACATATCTAGAGTCATATGACGATCGTGACTGATAACAGGTTCTATTTTGAGACTGATACTAACACCAAAAGTAACTTGAAATATTGGATAAACATATGCAAAACAAAATAAAATGAAACTGCTAGGTCCATCTCACAAAATAGTAAGAATTTAAAGAACAAAGAAGCAACAGCCTGAAGAAGTTTCTATGTGAACTAAGAAAGTAAGCTGAAAGTATGAAGGCTCAATGGGCCAAGAAGATGTAAATCCAGTCCAATAACCACTTCTTCCCAAAGCCGGAGGCTGCTGGAAACCCACATATAATCTTCACATACTTGTGCTGCGTCCTTCAGGATATTGATGTGTGACTGTTGTTTCAGGAAAGGCTACTGTGGTCCTGGTTTGATCATTGGGGAAAAAATGGCAAAACGAAAAGAAAAAGAAGAGCCAAGTCTTTTCCCCCAAAGACTGTGAGTGACAGGTATCAAATGACTGTTAGGTCAATTTTGCTTGATTGAGTAGACAGAGAATCTCCAAACATAGGTTTATTTACAGTTTTTCCTTTTGGTACAATGTCAGGGACTGTTGCAAAAGCAACTGAAAATCTAAATCGTTTCTGGAAAAGAGACCTTCATTTTAAGCTGAAGAAGTCCCCTGGTGGTCATTGTTAAAGATCATTAAGAAGCAGGAGACAAAGAAAACTATGTACACAAAAACTCACCGCAACTAAACTCAAACTGCATATAAAAGATTAGAAAATAATAATAAAAAATCAGAGGCTAAAATTATTAGACCATATACTAAAATTATAAATGTAAATAACATTTTAAGAAAATTAAAGAAAAGCAATAAAACATCTATAGAGAATCCCAAACTACAAATGACAAGACAGGTTTTAAAAAGAACTAAATATAACATGAGAAATAAAAAGACACATTAATTAAAATTAAATTTACAAAAATGAATATATTGATTAAAATTAAAAACCCAATAGACAGTTGGACCTAATTGGACATACCAGGTAATACATTAATAAACTGAAGAATAAATCAGAATAATTTATCTGAAAATTAGTCCAAAGGTGCCAAAGTTATAAAATATGGAAAATAAATTGAGATGCATGGAAGATTTAATGAGGTTAATTATTCATGTTTAAAATTTTGAAGAAATGAGAGAGAAAATAGACATTATTTAAAGAATAATGTGGACAGTGAGTTAAACTCATTAATCCATATATTCAAACAATCCAACCTATCCTGGTTAGTGACACTGCCACTAACAAAGCAAAGAGAATAGCTCAGAAGTATCTTTGTTACGAGAAGTATAACTAAGCTTACAACCGACTTCTCACCAAGCAATTTAGGAATCAGAAAGTAGAGGTATCATATCTCCAATGTACTGAAAAAAATATCTTTGACCAATGAAGAAAAAATAGAAGCATTTTGAGAAAACAGATGAAAGAATCAGGAACGAGTGGGTGTTTACTAGAGGAAGTTCCAAGCCTGTGGTTCAGTCAGGAGGTTGTGATCCCCTAAGGAAGGTCTGAGATAGTAAAAGGTGGAAAGAGTAGAACAGTGATAATTCTGTAATTATGTCAGTAGACGTAAACAAACATTAACTGCATACAACAATGATAACTATTTTGTTCAATGGAGATTTTTAAAAAGCAATTAAAACAAAAATACAAAACAGTAACTAAGTGTGGTGGTACAGGTCTGTGATCCCAGATAGCCTGAAATCAGCTGTAAATTGCTACTTGGGCAATTTAGCAAGAAAATATCTCAAAATAAAATTAAAAGGGCTGGGGACATTTCTCAGTGGTAGAGCACTTGCCTAGTATAAGTAAGATACTGGGTTCAATTCCCACCATCAAAAATGAATAAAAAATAAAATTGAAAAGTAATGACAACAAATAATTTGTAAAATGTTTAAGTGGAGTTGAAATATTTCAAAATTCTTGGTCTGAGAAGGAAGAGGTATTAATTTTAGAATGAAAATTGTATACACTGCATTATCTATTATATTCAGAACAAAAGTGGAATCTGAATACAGAGCCTCAAACCATTACATAAAAAATTAAAAAGTTTAACATGAAGAAGAAGAAAAAAAGGATAATAGGACAAGTGAGAATATTAACTGGCACAAAATAAAATTAAAGTTTTAAACCCAAATATCTCAAAGACTACAGTTCAAGAAAGTGAATTAAATACTTCAGTTAAAACAAAAGAATACAATATAGACTAAAACATTCAAAAAAGACACTTGTTACACATTAATAAATATAAAAGTCAATAGTGAAACTTGCAAGGATAGAATATGCAACCAATAGAAAGGTAGCGTAGTCCTATTTATTTAAAATAGACTCAGGGCAAAAAACATTTCTCAAATTAAAAATTATTTCTGGGTGCAGTGGTACACACCTGCAATACCAGTGCTTGGGAGACTGAGGCAGGAAGATCACATGTTGAAGGCCAGATTTGAAAACTTAGTAAGATGCTGTTTCAAAATAACAAAAAAAATAAATAAATAAAAAGAGCTGGGAATGTAGCTCAGTGGTAGAATGACACTGGTTCAATTTCCAGAATTATAAATAAACAAATAATATCATATCACTGAAATTTAAAGTTCAGTGTACAATAATTTTGCGTTAATATGAACAAGAGACTTATGAAAAGCAAGATTCCTTACAACAGTCCAATTAAGCTAGAAATTAATTAAACATTGAAAAACCTTCATATTATTGGAAATTAAGAAATACCCATTATGATAGGTTGTAGAATAAATCATAATGAAAATTAGAAGACATTTTGAATAATGACTAAACAGTATTTGTTGAACAGTAACTGTGTGATGCACTGGTAACAGCACTAGAAGGGACAATGCCTGCAATGCTACAGGGACATTGATCAGTGACAGAATGGCATGACATACCAGCAAGGAAAGAATGGTCTTATAAAACAACGCTATGGGAAAATTGGATATGCTTATGGAAAAAATATGATATAGAACACTTTCCTAATAGGACAGAAAAAAAATCAGTTACAGATGGATTCCAGAACAAAATATGGTAAAAAAAACTTATAAAATTTTAATGAAATGTTATATAAGAATATATTCACAATTTCAAGAGAGGAAAAAGTTTCTTGGGCAAAATAAAGACAAAGATGATAATCTCATCAAAAAGTAAAAATAGATTATTTTGATTATGTTAATTTTAAAACTTCTGTACATCCATATGGGGACAAACCTAAGAGTTGTGGGATGGGATAGATGTGGGGGAAACATGTAACCAATGAAAGGGATTTAAGACTTTATAGCCATGCATGGTGACACACACCTGTAATCCTACTATAAGGGAGACTGAAACAGGAGGATCACAGTTTTGAGGTCTGTCTTAGCTACACAGCAAGACCTTCAGCAACTTAGTGAGAGCCTGTTTTAAAATAAAAATGAAAAAAGGGCTCAGGGTGTAGCTCAGAGATAGAATGCCCCCCGGGATTCAATCTCCAATACCACACACACACACACACACACACACACGTATACAAACTAAAGGAAAATACTCTAGACCAAGTATTTCATGGAAGACAAACACCAAGCAGATAATAAATATAAAAGGTGCATAGCCATATAAGTAATACAAGGAATGCAAATTTAAACTGCAGGATAAATTATACATGTATCAGTTTGCCAACATTTTAATGTCTGATAATGCTATCAATACATGCAGCAACAGAAATTGGCACACACTGCTGATAGGAAAGTAAATTAAAATAACAATGTTGGAAAGACAAGTTGGTACAATCTACTAGATTTGAAAAATCAATATTCTCTGACCCAGCATTACCAGTCACAGGCTACAAACTAAAAATTATTTTGCCCATTTGCAACAGTTTATCAGCATAAAAAGTTTCAAAGAAATCATGTTTGTAACTATCTGACTAGAAATACCCAAACTGTTTAACATATGTCATGGAAACAAAATGTAACTAAACTCAAGAACATGATGTTGAGAGATAAAACACAGGAGTATATAAAGTTACATTCCATTCTTAAGTGGTTCAAAAACAAGTAAAACAAAGCTATATTACAAAGACATTCATCTGCTTTTCAATGGTATTGCGATTGAAGTGGGTATCTACATCAAAATTTGACATGTTAGTGCATTGCACAATAACCCAGATATATCGTGCCCTGGACCACCCACTGACTAGCATTTCAAACTGGGAGCCAGGTAGCCAACCTATTGGTTATATATGACATTGTGAAAAGTCCTCATGGCACAAAGCCTAAAGCACAGCATACTATTTAGCATACTGGCTGCTATGAACCTGTTCATTAGTACCAATAATTTGCTTACTATAAAGATTATATGCCACTGCTATCTATCTCTTGATTTTACATATTTGGCAGAGTCATCTATAAAGCAAGCATCTTTTCTTTAGGTTTAAAGTTATTGTATCCTTTCTCCCACTTATGGGAAACCCCATTAACTCTAAGTATCTTTAAGGTTCCTGGTTTAGCAAAGAAATCCCCATAATCAAAAGGAAAAAGCTCTACAAGAGTAGAAATAGGTGAGATTCCTGATTTATAGTACATAGGGGAACTTGAACGGGTTTAAGTTTTTAATTTTGAGTAGGACTCATAGACCCTCCAGTACCTTAGAGGAATAGGAATTTTTCCTTTTATGATGTTCGGTGGTCCTGGACCTGCAAAACCTCAAGAGGGACAGGTTTAGTTTTATAGCATTTTATAAAGACTCAGAAGTTTTGGGCAGCAGTGCCATATTATATTTCTTCTGTGAGCCTAAAAGCAGAAATACCATTATAAATTATAATGTAGAATATAAGGTGGAGCCAAAGTCAGAAGATAGCTAATTAAATTATGTGGGTGGTCTTTTAAGTGGCTTCACAACAGGCACAACGAAAACTTCAGGCACCTAGGACAAAACCACCTACTGATCCTCATGCTCCTGCGGCTGTGTCCTTCAGTGATGCTAGCTTCTGACCTGACTGTAAAGAACCCAGCTCAGTAACTGAGGCCAGTTTCTCCCTGTCTCCTTTATGTCAGCTAGGATGAGACCTCTGATCCCTAGCTAGGCAGGGCCTTCCTCCCTTGTCAGCATTGAAGAAGCTATAGAAGATGGACTTTCAACCTTCATCAACCCTTAAGATTAAGGGATCCAAGTCTCATTGTGGAGAAACGAGGTAGGATAAGAAAAATAAAAATAATAGGAAGAAAGGAGACAAACTGTAAAGGAAGGAAAAGCTACAATTTTAAAATCTAGAAATTTCATAACCCTTATCCTCACCTTACAGGGCCTGTTCTTTCTTAGGCAAAAATCCTCAAGAGGCCCACATGTTTAATCATAATGGCCCATCTCTGCACCTGAAATTCCTGAGATGGTTGGTAAACAAAGGATCCAAAGGAAGGTCTGACACTTGGTCAAGCTCAGGTTCCACCCAGTCACCCATGAATAAGGTGTCAGGAACCTGAGGATTCTGAGAAAAAAGTAGACCTCCACCCCTGCTGTGCATCCCTACACACCCCCTACAGGGGGCTCCTATAAAAGAAGAATTGTGAGACCCCAAATGTACTCTTTCCCTCTTGAGTTGGCCCGCATTCTCCCTTGAACATGTGTCCCCCACATATCTGGTTGGTGTATATAGGTGGTAAACTGATAAACCTATGGAATTCTCATAATTCTCATAAAACCAATGGTAATTATAGGGAGAGAGAGAGAGTTAAAACCAATGAGAGAGATGTGAAACATTCTTAAGTATTATTAATTCCTGATTAAGTTACTAGCCATATACATTTTACACATGAATAGTTTATTGAGTTGCACTTTATAATCATTAATTACATTGCACATGGTCTGTACATTTTTCCATTTTTTACAATTAAGAGAAAAGCAATAAGAAAACCAATCTTCCAAAAATACAGTTTATATATAGACATGGTAGGACTGTCCTAAGTGTAAATTACATGAAAATGTTTTAATAACAGTAAGCCAAGATATATATATATATATATATATATATATATACACACATATATAGACATATATAACTGTAGTTTGTATATATACATTATATATATAACATACAATACAGTGCCTATGAATATATTGTAGT
>PVJS01058621.1:0-11724 GCA_004027185.1 Glis glis | reverse complement strand
ACAGAGCCATACATTCTACCTCTTGCTTATTTAGCTACCTGCAAGGTTATCCTAACTATATCTGATCAAACATATTAGCTGAATTAGATTTAATCCACTGTTCAATACAAATTCCTTAGGAGCATTAGACAGATCATCTACCTGTGTTGTCTTTGCCACATGTATAAATGGAGATTACGCTTTTGCATTCCATGATGAAATACTAAACTCCTGCTTTTGTTGCTACTGCCCAAGGGCTGGGGCCCCTTCCTGTGCTCCCGGCTTGGGAAAGCTGCCTTCCTTTCTCCTGTACTTCCCTGTGTCCATGGCAACACACCTTCAAAATACTTACCTTCTTTACTACTTGTTGAGATTTATAAAATAAAAGCCAGTATAAGTTGGCAACTATAGGCAGGTAAAGGAGCTCCCTAACTTGGTTTTGGTAAGCACAGAAAGTAAACATAAAAGATCTTGTCTCTGGGCTAGTCAGTCCTGTGGCCTGCCTCTCCAGTTAGTCTACTCTTGTGATTTTCTGGTCGATTTGAGAGTGAGATATTTGTCCAACCTTTCTTTTTTACAGATGAGAAAAAATTTATGAGTTAGGCTTTGTGTTTTGATGTATGCTCTCCCCACTATAATTATAATTTATTATAGATTAAATTCTATTAATATATTTTTAAATGAGTTGACATATGTAAATCACTTAACATAGCACTTGATATATGATACTATACTGTGTGTGTGTGTTACTGGGGATTGGATCCAGGGCATTCTACCTCTGACCTACACACCCAGCCCTATTTTATTTTTCATTTTGAAACAGGGTCTCGCTAAATTGTTGATGGCCTATGCTAAGTTGCTGAGGCTGTCCTCAAGCTTGTGGTCCTCTTGTCTCAGCCTCCCAAGCACTGGGATTACAGGTGTGTGCTACCACGCCTGGCTATGAACTCTTGCTTTTATTAATATGTTTCGTTAACTTCTTTGTGAAGTCTTCCCTGTCTTTGGCCATTTCTTTCTGTGTACAACCATATGTCTCTTGAGCTTGTTTTCCTCTTTCAACTTGCACTGTATTTGAGTGTGTCTACCTCCCTCTCCCTCATCACACAGTAAGTTATTTGAGAGAAAGAACCACGACTTTTCTAATGTCGCCCTCCTCCCCACTGCCTATCATATTACCTTTTAGGCCTTACATCCTTAAAAAATGGCTCATCGGTTTAATTTTAATGCTGACCTCCCAAACCAGTGGGAAGCTCTCAACCCTTATAGGCTTCATCGGCGCTGCCCACACACATGGAGAGGAGCCAAGGCAGTTTCCCCACGGCGTCGACAAACTGGGGTTGCAGGAGGATTAAGCAAGTGGCACAGTCAGACGGCAGGGTCCAGGAAAGGGTAACCGCAGGACACAAATAACAAAAAATACACTCTCACCGCTGTTAACACTGGGGTTCATTTCTATCAGAACTCACTAAAGCAGCAGGCCGACTGAGGTTCAAAGTAAAGAATAAGCTGGGCATGGTGGCCCATGCCTGTAATCCTCATACTTGGGAGGCTGAGACGGGAGGATCACAGGTTTGAGGCCAGTCTTAGCAATTTAGCAAGGCCCTCAGTAACCTAGCAAGACCCTGTTTCAAAGCAAAAATAATTTTAGAAAAAAAAGGTCTGGGGGTGTAGCTCAAAGGTAGAATGCCCCTGGGTTCAATCCCCAGTAACACACATATAAATAAATAAATAAATAAATACATAAACAAACAAATGAATAAATAAATAACTGACTGGCTCAGTGGTAGAGGGCCCCTGGGTTCAATCCCCAGTTCATTCATATATATATATATATATATAATGACACTAAATCTGATAAAACTGAAAAGAAAAACAGACCAACTCACAATTTTATAGGAGATTTCAAGACCCCTCTCAAAAATGTATATAATAAATAGACAGAAAACCAGTAGAGGTACATGAGACTTGAACAACATCATACAGCAACTTGGACAGACCAACTAACGACGGCTAGATGCATATCTTCTCCGGTGCTCATGGAACATTGACCAAGAGACCATATTCTGGGTAATAAAGCAAGTCCCAACGAATTCAAAATGATTCATACAAAGCATGTTTCCCAAACACAATGTCATTTAATTAGAGATCTATAACAGAAAGATATACTTAAAATCCTGATATTTAGAAACTAAACAACATACTTCTAAATAACCCATGGGTCAAAGAGGAAAGAAAAAACAAGGGGGATTAGATAGCATTTGAACTAGGGAGAATTTTTAGTTCTAATAACCAATATGGAGAGAGAAGGAATGTCTCAATTGAACTCAATTTATACCATAAGAAACCAGAAAAGGAAGAACAGATTAAGTCAAAGTAAAAACCAGGTACGGTGGTGCACGCTTGTAATCCCAGTACTTGGGAGGCTGAGACAGGAGGATCAGGGTTCGTGGCCAGCCTCAGCTACATAGTGAGGCCCTCCACAACTCAGTGAGACCCTGTTTCAAAATAAAGAATAAAAAATAGGGCTGGGGGTGTAGCTCAGAGGTAGAATGCCCCTGGGTTCAATCCTCAGTACCACAAAAAGAAGAAAAAAAGAATAAAAATAGGGCTGGGGGTGTAGCTCGGAGGTAGAAAGCCCCTGGGTTCAATCCCCGGTACCACAAAATATAAAATAAAATTAAATTAAAATAAAAATAAAAAAGAAAGAAAGAATAAAAAATAGGGCTGGGTGTGTAGCTTGGAGGTAGAATGCTCCTGGGTTCAATCCCCAGTACCACACACACACACACACACACACACACACACACAAATCCTCAAAGTTAAAAGAGACAGGAAACAATTAGAAATAGAATAGAAACCAATAAACTAAGAGAAAGTAATAAAGAAAATCAATAAAACCAAAAATTTATACTTTATAAAAATCAATATGATTGATAAGACTAAAGCCAGCTTAATCAAGGAGGAGGGAAAAGGTGATACAAATACCAATAGCGAGAATAATTACTTATACATCCCACACACATTGAAAGGATAATAAGGGGATAATATGAGATTATGAGCACTTTATGCACATAAATTTGACAGCTTAAATTAAGTGGAAACCAGGCATGGTGGCGCAGGCTTGTAATCCCAGTATTTGGGAGGCTGAGACAGGAAGATCACAGGTTTGTGCCAGCCTGAGCTACTTAGTGAGACCTTCTGCAATTTAGTGAGACTCTGTTCAAAATAAAAGAATAAAATAGGGCTGGAGGTGTAACTCGGAGGTAGAATGTCCCTGGGTTCCATCCCCAGTACAAAAAAAAAAAAAGAATAATAATTAAGTGAAAAAATCTAAGACTATCAAAGCTAACTCAAAAAGTAGATAATCTGAGTAGTCCTTTATCAATGAAATTAAAACCTTTAAAAACAATCCCATATAGCCAAGCATGGTGGCGCATGCCTGTAATCCCAGTTCTTAGGAGGCTGAGACAGGAGGATCATAGGTTCAAGACCAGTCTCAGCAACTTAGTGAGACTCTCAGCAACACAGTGAGACCCTGTTTCAAAACAAAAAAATAAAACAAGGGGGGGACTAGGGGGTGTAACTCGAAGGTAGAATGCCCCTGGGTTCAGTCCCCAGTACAACCAGAAAAAAAAATCACAAAGAAAACTCCATTCTGAATTCTACCTAACATTTTGGGGAAAATAATATCAATTCTACACACATTCTTTCAGAAAAGTATAGAGAAGGAATATTTGCCAATTCATTCTATGAGGCTAGCATTACCTTGGCACCAAAGCCATCAGAAATATCACAAGAAAAGAAAACTACAGACCAATATTCCTCATGAACATGGATGTAAAAATTCTAAAGGTAGAACGCCCCTGCGTTCAATCCCCGGTACTGCAAAAAAAATAAAAAAATAAAAAATAAAAAATAAAATTCTAAACAAAATTTTAACAAATAAAATTCAACGATACATAGAAAGGCTAATACATCACAAAAAAGTTGAGTTTATCACAGGAAAGCAAGGGTGGTTCAGTATATTTGGGGGGAGGACTGGGAATTGAACCCAGGGGCATTCTACCTCTGAGACCTATTTTATTTTTTATTTTGAAACAGGATCTCACTAAGTTGCTGAGGGTCTTGTTAGTTGCTGAAGCTGGCCTAGAACCTGCAGTCTTCCTTCTCAGACTCCTAAGTACTGGGATTACAGGTATGCACCACCACGCCTGACTCCCTTGTTTTATTTTTAATAATAATTTGCTTTTGCATAAAAGTATAAAATACATGGTCACTGTGGAAAAACTTTTAAATATACAGAAGCTTAAAGGAAAGTTAAAATATCATCCATGATTCTACCATACAAAGACAATCACAGTTAACAGTTTGGTAAATTTTCTTCTATCCCTGGAATCCTCCTGTCTCAGCTTCCCAAGTACTGGGATTACAGATGTGCACCACCACACCTGACTTCATTATATAAATTATGGTTTACCTACACATGATTTAACTCTGATCAGAATACTATGTCATCATTAAAAAACACTGAGATCTACATGGAACAATATCCATTAACTAAAAAGGCAGTTTGCAAAGTATTATGCATATATATAATTAAATTTTAAAAGTATTTTGTTTTTAAAAAATCCTGGAAGGCTATATAGCATAGTGTTAAATAACGATTGCTTTTCTCTGAGAGATGAGAGCAGAGATAAAATTTCCACTCTTGAGAATTCTGTATTGTCTGGGTTTGTGGGAAAAAAAGTATTACGTTTTAAGTGAGAAAAGTCAGTAAAAGATTTCCATGTTAGAAAAACCTGGTCTAAAATCATTCAATAATAATTTTATGGTAAAATTATCAATAAAATTCATTTCAACCCAGGTTTTTAAATGTTCTAGTTTGTTCCTTGAAAGCTTTTAGAAAGTGTTTCTTCTATTGAAAGAGCATGGATAATTTTCTTGAATGGTGATTTTTAAGCTTTATAGGCAATAGTTCCTAACCAAGCAGTTTTGAACAAGAGGACTATAAGACGCTGGGCTTGTAGAACCCGCTCTGAGTAAAGCACATCTATCATCACGTTGTGAGATGACTTCCCACTAAACAAACACCTGGGCTAAGAAAATTAATGGATAAACCAATATTGCAAGCCTGGGCTACATTCATATATATTGGATTAGTTTGCATTCACATCATTATTTCTTGTTGAAAAGTATTCCATTTAAATAGTTTAAAAATTCATTTTTTGAAATATATCATCACATTTAAACATGGCCTGAAAATGCTCCGGATAATGTTACACAAAAGCCGCAAAACCCTACAATCATTTTTGTGAAGATACTGCATAGTCAATTGTGTGGTTTAGTTAGATATAAAAACGAAGCATTCACTACAAGGACCCCCAATTGTTAGAGTCACGTGTCTCAAAATGAATCATCTTCAAATTGTAAAAATTTACATTGAGGAATGCTGGCAAGATCGAGGTGTAATTAAAGATAATAACAAGTTACATATCCAACATGAATTGCGTCGTTTCTTTGCACCAAATTTTATCACTGCTGCCTCTGACAATTTAAACAAAAACCCCAAACACATTATAAATCACACACTCCCTCCACACTCTCTTAAGCAAAACACCTACCAAGTATACAATCAAATTAAAACTGGAGGAGAGATTTATTGGCTTGTAGATGTTCCTAATTATTTGAAAAACTCGTCTCATGTTCAATAGCAACATCATTCAAGGGTGCATTTCAGTCTTAGGAAAGGGAATCAAATCGCCACAAGAGTGACCACAGAAGATGTTTATTAAATCAACATTCCAGGGCAAAGCCACCTCTTGGCCGGCACTGTGGGCTTCACTCTAAAACACACACCAGAGTCCTCACCCTTTATCACTATCTAGAAGGTTCGCTAAGTTTAGAAGATACAATAATGCAGGAGGTGTGCTGGGGAGGGGCAGTGCGCAGGGACAGGGGGAAGATTTATGACCTTCAATTATTTTTGTTAAAACTTTCCTCAGGGCACAGGCACATAATATATTGTACTTTCCATTACTTAGTGCAAATGTAAAACATATCTAAAAAACACATTTCATCCTCATAACATATTAAAATAACAAGTAAGATGTCGTGACGTTAATTTGACAGATGGACTGTCGTTCAGCAGCGTTGTACAACATTAGTTAACAGCAAATTAATATCATCGTACCTAATTTTTCTTAACATCTAGAAACTACCAGATTGGAGAAAGGAATCTCATGTTTGTTTACTAATCAAAGGGGGCAAAACAGTTAGCAAAAAATATGGAAGTGTAATCCACATACATAATTCTAAAGCAGCTACTTTTTAAAAAAAAAAACTTAGAAACAAATGGTAGCATAATCTATAAACTCAGACACTCTCCAACGTATCCTTCACGAAGTACTGACTTTTTTTTGACAAGTTCACATGTACATTATGAATTGACTCATAAAAATTCTCAGCGTATTGTATTGGGTTGATTATAACCATCCTTACCGTGTATTAAGACCAGCATCTTTTCATCAACACCAGCCGTTAAGCGAACTCAAGAGACAGTGAAAATTCATGATTAGTTCACAGAAAAGGAAGCAAAATGAGAACAACATAAATTTAATTTCACTACATTTTGGCATCTAAAGGCACATTTTATACCATATTGGCCATAAATGACTTCTCTAGTATAAAATAATCTTTATCTATCCAGTTCTAGAAACAATGCCATTCACCAAGGTGTTGCCATCATATAAAAATTTGATGTTATCTGAAATAATTTTAATAGTATTAAAATAACATGAGAGAATTATTTCTTGTAAATGTTTCCTCATTGATAATTTAAGGGAGGCTATAGATCCTTTCTGTTAATATTTTTTCTTTATCTAATGCACAAAGGGCAGGGGCATAAGAGGAAGGGGAACTGTCAACCTAATTACCAGGGCTTGAATTCAGACATGGACTTAATGTTCTTTATCTGGCTCTGGAGCAGTTACAGGAAGGTTTGCAAAATACAGCTTCAGATCTTTAGCAGCTACATTCTAGAAAAGCAGAACGGAGTGATGTTAGAGCATCAAATAGGCCTGCTTCTCTGTCCTAGGGGTTGTGGTACACCACGCTATATAGCAAGGAAGCTATAATTTCCTAACAGAAACAAGATCTGATTTCAGGAATGATTGTATGCAAATCCAACTTTCTTGGGAAAATTACCTCTCATACAGCTTTTCTAGTTTCCTATGTATGTTAATGTGGTCAATTACAGTGGATTTTACATTCTACCTCCAAGCTACACCTTCAGCCTATTTTTCTTTCTTTTTTAATTTTGTTGAAAATTAAAATGTAGCTAGGTTGCTGAGAGTCTCGCTGAATTGCTGAGGCTGGCCTCGAACCTGCAATCCTCCTGTTTCAGCCTCCCAAGCACTGGGATTACA
Source organism: Glis glis (assembly GCA_004027185.1). Classification (NCBI taxonomy): domain Eukaryota; kingdom Metazoa; phylum Chordata; class Mammalia; order Rodentia; family Gliridae; genus Glis; species Glis glis. The sequence goes on along the minus strand of PVJS01058621.1, from coordinate 4,321 downwards.
GGTGTGTGCTACCACATCTGGCAGATTTTACATTCTTTGAAAGCAAAGCTCATGTCTTAAATTTCCCCTTCTTTCCCTTATTAGCATAATGCCTAGCACATAGTTCATACTCAATAAATACTCGGTAGTGAAATTATAGCAATGTTTGTTAGAAAGACTAGATATATTTTTTTATCCTCAGAGGCCAATCTTAATAGATTAATTTGTCTGTCTTTTCTGCTTATAACTCAGTCTCATTTTCCTTCCATTCTTTCTTTTTCTTTTTCTCCCCCCTTCCGGATATATATGACCCCAAGTATTCACACACACATACACACATATATCCATTCCATAATCAAGGACATATATATATGTAAACATACATACAATCACAACACCAAATATAACATACTTACAAAATTATATAACATATAATTTTAGCCAGGCATGGTGGCACACACCTATAATCCCAGTACTTGGGAGGCTGAGACAGGAGGATCACAGGTTTGACACCAGCCCTCAGTAACTTAGTGAGCACCTGTTTCAAAATAAAAAATAAAATGGATCTGTGGATGTAGCTCAGAGGTAGAATGCCCCTGAGTTCAATCCCCAGTTACACACACACACACACACACACACACACACACACACAATATATAATTTTATGTAATTGATGATTTAGAGCTTTACATATAAATAATGAGTATACTTTATTCTTAGTGCTTTAAAAGAAATCTAGAAAATTAAATAAACATTTTAGGTTACTATTATTGTTGTTATTATTATTATTATTATTATTATCATCATTATTATTATTATACTGGGAATTGAACCAAGGGATGCTCTACCTCTGAGCTATGCCCCCAGTCCTATTTTATTTTTATTTTGAAACAGGGTGTTGCTAAGTTGCTGAGGCTGTCCTTGAACCTGCGATCCTTCTGTCTCAGCCTCCCAAGTATCGGGATTATAGGCGTGGGCCATCATGTCGGATGTTAGGTTATCTTAAATTGATTTTCCCCCTAAAATCATAGGTCCTAATGGTTGGTCTACATTATCCCAAAATACAACAATAATTTCACCCATGTCAAATTCTCTGCTTAAAATATTTAATATTACTAGTTTCTTGAAAACTGTGTTTTAGAAGCTGGGCATAGTGGTGCATGCCTGTAAGCCCAGTGCTTGGGAGGCTGAGACAAGAGGATCACAGGTTCGTGACCAGCCTCAGCTACTTAGTGAAACTCTCAGCAACTTAGTGAGACCCTGTTTCCAAATTAAAAATAAAGTAGAGCTGGGAGTGTAGCTCAGAGGCACACCACCCCTGGGTTCAATCCCTAGTACTACAAAACAAACAAAAAACAAAAACCCCAGCATGACTCAGTGTTTATGTCTGACAGATTAGGACTGTATCATTCATTCATGATTAATAAGGAAACTTAGGATGTCAGTTACAGTAATATTAACAAAAAACAAGGTAAAATCTGCTAGTGTGATATATACAATGTAATTGTTATTTCATGTACTATCATTTGAACATCAAAATGTTTTAGAGAAAATTCCATTTCTAGAATTTGAACTACACTATTGATAAGCACTTCGAGCATAGGCTTATGGAAAAAGTCAGTATTCCGATTTTAGTTTCTGGCTCTGTTATCTTTGTCACTATAACAAAATATGTGAGGTAATTAACGTATAAAGCACAGTGGTTGTCGGGCTCAGTTTTGAAGGTTCCGGCCCCCTGGCTCCTGTGGTGAGGCGGTCACCATGGCGGGAGACCGCGACGGAGCAGAATCGCTCCTCTCAAGGCCAGGAAGCAAAGACAGAAAGGAAGGGGCCAGGGTCCCACAGTCCCCGTCAGGGGCATGGTCCCAGTGCCCCCAGGCCTTACCCTCTCCCGACAGTGCCACGCTGGGAACCCAACCTTTAACACACCCGCCTTTGAGGGATGTTCAACATACAGACGACAGCTCGGCACCAGCCGCGAGTGGCTGAGGAAACCATGGATCTGTGTGTCAGCAGGCTGCACTGACGCAGCTGTCACAGATACACCCTGGCGATGATAAAAGACAGTTCTCGATGGGCAGAAGCTGCAAATCTCAAGTACTTTAAGTCATGTTTGGTATTTCCTTTAAGATGTTTTTAGTGTGTGCGTAGGGGGTGCTTTGTTTTGTTTGTGGCACTGGGAATTGAACCTAGGGGCATTCTACCTCCAAGCTATACTCCCAGCCCTTTTTTGTTTTCTGTTTTGAAACAGGATCTTACTAGGTTGATGAGTCTTGCTAAATTGCTGAGGCTGGGCTTGAACCTGTGATCCTCCTGTCTCAACCTTCCAAGTACTGGGATTACAGGTGTGCACCACCACACCCAGTGTAAGTCTAAGGTTTTTAAAATATAAATCAGGAATTGAAATGTTATTTTTGATTCAAGGTGAGTGACTGGTTATGGGTCTTTACACCTAAAGATACATGATATCTAGAGACCTTTAAATGCAGATGTAGAAAGATTAAAAACTGTAAATCTCACAAGAGACTGAACCAGTGTGACTACCATCAATTTACTGATTACCATGCATGTGAAATTACATCCAGTTATCTTTCTAAACTGGGCATGGTGGTGCATGCTTGTAATCCCGGTACTTGGGAGGCTGAGACAGGAGGATCGCAGGTTTGAAGTCAGTCTCAGCAACTTAGTGAGACTCTCGGCAACTTACCAAGACCCTGTTTCAAAATAAAAAATAAAATAAAATAGGACTGGGGGTGTAGCTTGGAGGTAGAATGCCCCTGGGTTCAATCCCCAGTACCACACACAAAAAATTATCTTTCTAAATACAATATCTTAGCTGGGTGTGGTGGCTCATGCCTATCATGCCAGCACTTGGGAGGCTGAGACAGGATGATTGCAGATTTGAGGCCAGCCTCAGCAATTTAGCAAAGCCCTCTGCAACTTAGTGAGGCCTGGTTTCAAAGCAAAAATAAAATAGAGCTGGGGGTGTGGCTCAGGGGCAGAACACCCCTGAGTTCAATCTCTAGTACCACATAAAAATGCATACACACACACACATACATACATACATACAATATCTCCTTTCCCCCCAAATGAGTATTTGTAAAAGGCATCTGTGGAATATATACATACATATACCTATGCATGTACATGTGTGTGTGTGTGTGTGTGTGTGTGTGTGTGTGTGTACCCTTTGTTCCAGGTTCCTGGCACAGACAAAAGCCCATAGAATTTCTTGTGACAGCAGTGTCATTGTTAGGCTAGTACTGGTGAGGCTGAGACAGGAGGTTGGGCATCAGAACACAGCAAGAAACTTTATATATATATTTTTTTGGGAGGGGGCTACTGGGGGTTGAACTCAGGGGCAGTTTGCTACCGAGCTATATGCCCAGCCCTTTTTTAATTTTATTTTGAGACAGGGTCTCAAACTTGCGATCCTTCTAGCTCAGCCTTTCAAGTATCGGAGATTAGGGGCATTTACCGCTGTGCCAGGCAACAAATACTTTTACTTCCAGTCAAGATTTATCTACCCAGCAAAGATATCTATCAAATTTGATGGGGAAATAAAAACCTTCCGTGACAAACAGAAGCTGGAAGACTTTATGTCTTCCAAACCAGCACTAGAGAAAATACTCAAAGAGATTAATTACAAGGAAGAAATAATAAGGAAACACCAGAACCAGAGAAACAGTGATTTCCATCAAACAAACAACTAGGCAAAGAACAAACACTACCTCAAACAGAAATTAAAACTCAAAATGTTAGGAATTAAAACCCATCTCTCAATAATCACGCTGAATACAAATGGCCTCAACTCCCCAATCAAAAGACATAAGGTGGCAAAATGGATTAAAAATCACAGTCCATCTATATGCTGCCTGCAAGAAACACACCTTACAAGTAAGGATAGTCACAAACTAAAGGTGAAGGGGTGGAGCAAGGTAATCCACACTAACGGAACTCGAAAACAAGCAGGAGTAGCAATTATGATATCAGACAAATTAAACTTCAAACCTAAACTTATCAGAAAAGACAAAGAAGGTTATTTCTTACTGGTAAAAGGAACAATCCAGCAAGAGGATATAACAATAGCCAACATTTATGCCGCAAACATAGGTGCAGCCACTTTCATAAAAGCAACTTTTCGTGACATTAAATCACACATAGATCCCAATACAATAATATTGGGAGACTTCAACACACCTCTCACACCACTAGATCGATCTTCAAGACAAAAGGTCAGTAAAGATGCCTCAGACCTAAGGAACACCATAAACCAAATGGACCTAGTAGACACATACAGAATATTCCACCCAACTACAGCTGAATTCACATTTTTTTC